>WNGS01129177.1:0-17181 GCA_020271785.1 Procambarus virginalis
GTGGTCATGGTTAGTTGGCCTCAGTCAGCCCTGATTGTTGGGCTGTGTGGTCATGGTTAGTTGGCCTCAGTCAGCCCTGATTATTGAGCTGTGTGGTCATGGTTAGTTTGCCTCAGTCAGCCCTGGTTGTTGATCTGTGTGGTCATGGTTAGTTGGCCTCAGTCAGCCCTGGTTGTTGATCTGTGTGGTCATGGTTAGTTGGCCTCAGTCAGCCCTGGTTGTTGAGCTGTGTGGTCATGGTTAGTTGGCCTCAGTCAGCCCTGGTTGTTGCTGTGTGGTCATGGTTAGTTGGCCTCAGTCAGCCCTGGTTGTTGAGCTGTGTGGTCATGGTTAGTTGGCCTCAGTCAGCCCTGGTTGTTGCTGTGTGGTCATGGTTAGTTGGCCTCAGTCAGCCCTGGTTGTTGAGCTGTGTGGTCATGGTTAGTTGGCCTCAGTCAGCCCTGGTTGTTGTGCTGTGTGGTCATGGTTAGTTGGCATCAGTCAGCCCTGATTGTTGAGCTGTGTGGTCATGGTTAGTTGGCCTCAGTCAGCCCTGATTATTGTGCTGTGTGGTCATGGTTAGTTGGCCTCAGTCAGCCCTGGTTGATCAGTTGTGTGTTCATATATAGTTGGTATCAGCTATCCCTCAGTTAATGAGTTGTGTGGTCCATGGCCACTTGACATCAGTTAGCTTTGTAATCTGCTGGTGGTTATAGAGCTGAGGACGATATGTGTTTATCACTGATATTTAACAATGTGTTTAACATGTTATTCAATATACTTTTGTTTTTATTTTTCACAGGATCTGATTTCTATATATTATTTATATAAGTCAAAAAGATTAATAATATAAGCCAATATATTTTGTTCATGTATGTTTCCCGACCCAATTTAAAATTTTAATATTGAACATGTTTTAATTAAATTTTTATAATGACACATTTAATTCAAGAAATTCAAATATAATTCCTGTTGCATTTATGAAATTGCACATGCCTGTATTGCACATGCCTGCATTTTGAAATATGTTTTCTATTGTCAGAGTTAATTTTTTTGCACTGAATCTAAATTACATCGCTGCGCTGAAATAAAATATTGCAAAAGTTTCCCTCAATCAGCTTAGATTTTTCACGTATTCCAGTATCTGATAAAACCTTGTCTTTAGGTTAAAATTCTCGGGATTGAAACCTTGTGTTTAATAACAAGGATATATTGATACTATACAAGATAATATTAATATATGCTGTATACATTGATGTATACAGCAATATACATCATTGTGTAAGAAAAGTTGTTTTCAATGATTTTGGTTTGTGATTTGTAGTGGTAAGGTTAGCGGGCTAACATGTTAATGTGCCGTCGTCTCTGGTAAGGTAGCGGGCTAACATGTTAATGTGCCGTCGTCTCTGGTACCTTCCTCACATAGTAAGAATATCTTGGTGGAACCTGACCCCTTGTTCCTCACTTCAGTCAACAACAGTTCTCAGGGAAATAATTCAAATGCGATCTGAGAAAATACAATTATTCTGACATCAATGCTCCCAGATTTGATACTCTTTAACAGTTCTTCAACATCCATGTTCCAGACTTAATACTCTTTATCAGTTCTTCAACAAAGTGCACGAATTCTGAAATTCTGCTGTTCCAGGAAATTTATTCACTTCTGATTAGAAGGTTTGCCTTGCATTCCTCTCCGTCTCACTCATTACTCTTTCCTACTGCTCATCCTTTCTCAGAACCATCATAAATTCCTGCATACAATTTAGCATCACTTTAATATGAACATTTATGTTCTATGAAAACAAAAGATAGACTTTCTTTATTCATGATCTTGAATTTTTTTCATCAATTCATGTTTGATACAAAGAGGTGGCAGCAAAATTTGAGGAGGACTGACTAGAGGTTGAGCAGCCACATTATGTGAGCCAGGTTGAAGGGCTTCTGGAGATGGCCTCCACTACACTCATAGTGTTTGTCACCTGCTCCACTCTCCCACAAAGACAACCCGGGTATTTGGACTAGCCTTCCTGCATTCATATTATTACAGACATAAACAAAACTGAACAGGAAGGCTTTTATCTGAGTAAAATTAGATTACGAGAAAACTTTAGCTGATCATAGGTAACGGAATACAGATTTGAATTCAACTCCTTGAAAATATACAGAATCTGTCTACAAAAACTTGACAGTAATAGTGACGCAGGCCTGTGCATTATCAATCATTTATATGTATTATTTAAAAGAGAATTAGCAACATAGCATCCTGTCCTCAGTTTAGGCAAGAGATGTTGTGGATCCTCTCATAGGTTAGTTAGATTAATTGAACACAGTTATATTATACAATAAACCAGGATTAATCTGTAAGTATCATCATCAACCATCAAGTGATAAGTAGGTTCACCTCAGGTTTTTAATATGTTTAATATTAATTTCACCAAAGAAATATTTAGGCAAAACTGTCTGTCATGTGAAACTTTCCATCATTGTACTACATGGTGTTGCTGGATACAACGGAAATATTGTAGAATCTGGTTATATTTTGCTTGTTTGCTCATCACTTGACTGTTTGATTATATTTGATAAAAATAAGTTTACAAGTAGAGTTAAGAACATATGAATCTTGCCAGATGGTCACACTGTTACCAGTCGTGGAGTTATGTGTAACTCTCCAGATGGTGACACTGTTACCAGTGGTGGAGTTATGTGTAACTCTCCAGTTGGTGACACTGTTACCAGTGGTGGAGTTATGTGTAACTCTCCAGTTGGTGACACTGTTACCAGTGGTGGAGTTATGTGTAACTCTCCAGATGGTGACACTGTTACCAGTGGTGGAGTTATGTGTAACTCTCCAGATGGTGACACTGTTACCAGTGGTGGAGTTATGTGTAACTCTCCAGATGGTCACACTGTTACCAGTGGTGGAGTTATGTGTAACTCTCCAGATGGTGACACTGTTACCAGTGGTGGAGTTATGTGTAACTCTCCAGATGGTCACACTGTTACCAGTGGTGGAGTTATGTGTAACTCTCCAGATGGTCACACTGTTACCAGTGGTGGAGTTATGTGTAACTCTCCAGATGGTGACACTGTTACCAGTGGTGGAGTTATGTGTAACTCTCCAGATGGTCACACTGTTACCAGTGGTGGAGTTATGTGTAACTCTCCAGATGGTCACACTGTTACCAGTGGTGGAGTTATGTGTAACTCTCCAGATGGTCACACTGTTACCAGTGGTGGAGTTATGTGTAACTCTCCAGATGGTCACACTGTTACCAGTGGTGGAGTTATGTGTAACTCTCCAGATGGTGACACTGTTACCAGTGGTGGAGTTATGTGTAACTCTCCAGATGGTGACACTTTTACCAGTGGTGGAGTTATGTGTAACTCTCCAGATGGTCACACTGTTACCAGTGGTGGAGTTATGTGTAACTCCAGATGGTCACACTGTTACCAGTGGTGGAGTTATGTGTAACTCTCCAGATGGTGGCACTGTTACCAGTGGTGGAGTTAAGTGTCACACTATATATCATGTTGCTGTGTGAGATTTCCCTAAATTATCACATTTATTACTTTTGCATTTAAAAAAAATTATTTACTCTTTCGTAAGCTCAATAGGAAATAAAATAATAAACAAACGTTCAGTTCACAAAAGGAATTTGAAGAATTTTTTAACTACCTATGACAGCTCTACCGAATGAAGGAAATTTGCTAAATTTGCCTCACACAACTCCATTCATTATAAAATTCACACAAAAAAACATACAAAATCCTGATTTTTTATGTTATATCTGATTTTGTGATGTTACTTTGGCATGGTTTTCATTATACATATTTGTGAAATACTTGTCAAAATAATAAATAATTAATCAATACAAAAGTTTTAATAATCCCTTTACTGAAACACGACAAATAACACTAACATAATCACTAATTGATATAATAACTAGAAAGTTTAAAACTGCACGATATATATTGTGACGGTAATCGAGTTGGAAATGGTGGTCGGCAGTCTTCCAACTAGCAGTTCTCATTGCTGGGCCACATATAATATAAAAAAAAAAAGGAAAAAAAAAAAGAAAAAAAAAGAATGACTGCGTGATTTGGTAATCTGTGGTAAGGTTGTAAAGACGAAAAGCAATAATAAAAAATATGGATTTTAATAACAATAAGAAAACACAAACTGAAATAAATGCAAAACTTGGCTTACTGGCAAAAACAATAAACAATATAAACATGAAAATAGATTACGTTAATGGGGAGGAGAATTGACATACAAAAGTAAGTAAAATATGAATGCTGGAATATATGCACTAACTATGAACCTCTACTTGACCACACAGAGTGAGTCACTTAGGAGTTCACAGCTTGCGAGCACACAATATTCTGGCTGGCAGAAACGTAAGGGACTCCAACAATAACTGGTGAGGTCTTGTGATTGGCGGGGACCCGGAGTGGAGTGTTGGTTGGCGGCCAATGAGGAAGCTGGATGGTCGCAGTCGCTAGTTAGGCCGTTGCAGGGTTCGGCGCGTCGACCAGGTGCAGCAGTGGGGGGGAAGGAGGGAGTTGCTGGTACGTGTGGCGAGCTTATAATACGTTTAGCCATTACAAAACGTATCTTGTACGTTGATGAGGACAGGAGTAATTCGCAGAAATGGCAGGCTAAATCTCTGATAAGAGATTATCGTCACAACTCTCCCCCGAAGCCTGCCGTTTCGGGTGAATCACGTCCCCTGGAGGTAGAGTGGGAGGTGGAGCTGCCTCTACCTCATGCACTCTGGAGAGGGCATCAGCGATGATGTTGTCAGGCCCCTTGATGTAGCAGATCGTTAAGTTGAAGCCTTGAAGATATAAAGCCCATCGCAGCAGACGTTGGTTATTAAATTGGGCTTGATGTAAAAATCTCAGAGGGTTGTGGTCCGAATAGATGGTAGTGGACCTAGCACCGTGCAGATATGGTGCAAAGTGTTGTAGGCTCAGGACGATGGACAGGAGTTCCTTCTCTATAGTACTGTAGTTCTTCTGATGAGGCTTCAACTTGTAACTGTAGTAGCTGACAGGTAGAACCTCCTCGCCTCGCTGCTGCATTAAGACACTTCCGATGCCGGTACCACTGGCGTCGACATGGAGGATGAAAGGCTTCTTGATATCTGGTGAGGCGAGAATGGGATTAGAACAGAGGAGGAATTTGAGTTGTTCGAATGCAACGGTTTGCTCTCTGGTCCAATTATACCGTTGCTTGGGACTGGTTAAGGTGATTAATGGGGTTGCAACAGTGCTAAAATTCTTCACAAACCTACGGTAATAGGAAGCAAGACCAAGGAAGCGCAGGAGCTGCTTCCTGGTAGTAGGCTGTGGATACTGTTGGATTGCTTGAATGTGAATGTTTAACGGAGCCAGGTTGCCACTCCCTATAACATGACCCAGGTACCGCACTTTACCTTTCGCGAAGGTGGACTTGCCCAAATTGATGGTGAGGCCGGCTTTCAGGAGCTTGTAGAACAATCGTTGTAGCTGGAGCAGGTGTTCGCTCCAGGTGTTGGATGCTATCACAATGTCGTCCAGATAGGCATAGGTGTTTTCCAAGCCCTGGATGACGCGGTTGACAGCTCTCTGAAAGGTGGCTGGGGCATTGCAGAGTCCAAAGGGAAGGCGATGGTACCTGTAGAGACCAAAGGGGTTATAAAGGCGGACAGTACCTTAGCTCGCTCCGTTAAACTCACCTGGTAGTAGCCCTTTAGTAGGTCTACCTGAGACAGGTAGCGGGCATTACCAATGGCATCCAAAATGTCGTCTACTCTGGGTATTGGGTAGGCGTCCTTCACTGTGACCTGGTTCAACTTCCTATAATCCGTACACAGACGGATTTTGCCGTGAGGTTTGGGTACCAGGATGCATGGTGAGGCCCAGGGGGACTCACAGGGGGTAGCCAGTCCATGGTCCAAGAGATACTGTACCTCAGCCCGCATGACTTCCGTTTTGCTCGGGCTGATTCGGTAGAATGGTTGGCGAATCGGCTGGGTGTCAGGTAGCAGTTGGATGTCGTGCCGAGTCACAGTACACTCTTGGGGGTCATCTCGAAACAACTCTTGATATTCTCTGACGAGTTTGATTAGTGGAGCACTATTATCGTCCTGAAAATGATGTTGAAGGTTAGTAAGGATTTCCGAGTTAGAGAGCGCTGGCTCAGTGTCAGTGCTCTCGGAAGGAGAAGCAGGGAAGGTCTCACTGTGGCTGTATGGACCTGTAAATGAGGTGAAATTGGTTAACACAGTGGGAGGAACCCCATGGTAGGGCTTGAGTAAATTAATGTGGCACAGCTGGGTCTTCCGCCGCCTATCGGGTGTCTCGAGAACGTAGTTGAAGTTGTTCCGGCACTCCTTAACACGGTAGGGTCCTGAGAACCTGTTCTGTAAAGGAGAACCTGGGATAGGGAAATAGGCAAGCACTAAGTCTCCTGGTGTAAACTTCCTTACTTTACAGTGCCGGTCGTAACGAGTCTTCATCCTCTCCTGGGCTTTCTGTAGGTTGTTGCTAGCAAAGGAATGGACCCTCTCTAGAATGTGTCGGAGATTTTGGAGATACTGGGGCACACTCTGATGCTCACTGAAGGTGTCATCACGTAGAGAATCCTTGAAAGCCTTGAGAGGTGTACGGCACTTACGTCCGTAGAGCATCTCATAAGGAGATACTCCTAGTGACTCGTTGGGAAGACTTCTGAAAATACACATAATGAGATCAATTTGCCTATCCCAATCCTTTGAGGTCTCATTACAGAACTTTTTTAAGAGTGCCTTGATGGTTTGATGACTACGCTCGAGAGAACCCTGTGAAGCAGGATGATAGGGGCTGGACAGTACCTGTTTGATGTTGAACTCCTCCAGAGTCCGTTTGAAGAGATCACTGGTGAAGTTGGTACCACAGTCGCTCTGAATCTCCCTCGGAAATCCATACTGGGTGAAGATTTTCAGTAGATTCTTCACCACTGTAGCAGCTGTAATATTTTTTACTGGAACTGCTATCGGAAATCTGGTGGTAGGACACAGGATGGTTAAGATATATGAGTTGCCTGCACTGGTCCGAGGCAAAGGACCAACGCAGTCGATAATGAGCTTGTGGAACGGTTCCTCAGGCACCTGGATGGGTATCAGGGGTGCTCTGGGAATGGAAACGTTCGGTTTCCCGGCTAACTGACACACGTGGCATAATTTGACATGAGATTTGACGTCGTTTACCATACCTGGCCAGTAGTAGTCTTGTCGAATTCCATGGTAAGTCTTGTTGAACCCATAGTGTGACAAAGCGCCGTGGGCCAGGTGTAGAATCGTGGGCCGCAGGCTGGTGGGAATCACTAGTTGTTCAACATTTGCCCAATCGTCCTCGTCCTTCAGTTTACTGGGTCTATACCTGCGATAGAGTATTTCGTTCTCCATAAAGAACCCAGGAACACTGTCGGATTGGGTTTCAGCCTGAAAGAATAATGGTGTCAATGTAAGATCATCTCTCTGTAACTTACGGAACTCCACCGTGGTCAGGTTAGGGGGTAGTTTCGAAGGGTCCTGAGGGACAGCGGTAGCAGTAGAGTCGGCTGGCTGTGGACGTGCAGCTTGAGCACGGGTGGTCACCATAACAGGAGGAGAACCTTCATCACTCTCTTGAACCTTTACTGGGAAATGTTCAAAAATCGGGTTATCCACCACAGAGTTGCTTACCTTGGATATGTCCTTGATGATCAGGTTGTTTGGTTGTTGGTCTTCTGCCAAGTCGTTGCCCAGGAGAAGTTGCACTCCAGGCATGGGAAAAGGCTTTTCCCTGACGGCGACTTGGACTTCACCGGTCACGAAGGGACAATCCAGGTAAACTCGGGCAAGTGGATAAGGAGTTGTAGCAGTAAGGTCAGTGATGAACACAGTCTCTCCTGTGTAGGCGACGTTGGGCACAGCCGATTTCAAAACGATCGATTGTAGAGCCGCTGTGTCCCTTAGGATCTTAAGTCCGAAACGTCCCTCTGAATCTGAACCGTGGGTAGAGATAGTTCCTGGATATAGATGCTTGGTAAAGAGAGAGAGATCATTAGCATGAACACCAACATTCATTACAGGCTTACCGGACTTAGGGTGAGTAGTTTTAGACTTAGGGGGTTCGACGTTACCTTTAGATTGGGACTTACCACATTTGTCAATGGTGTGTCCATATAATCGACAATACCTGCAGTACAGTTGAGAGGTACCTTGATCTGGGCTCGCTTTCTCGTAACTGTACCAAGACTTCTTGCTGGTAGGATCTGGAGTCAGCCGGTGGATGAGGCTGTAAGTGTCAGCTGACTTCGCACACTTCACTAATTCCGTCTCTTCCTTGTCTGCTAAGTATAGGCGGACAGGAGGAGGTACACGTCTCAAAAATTCTTCAACCAGTATGAGGTTGACAAGTTCTGAAAAAGTAGAGACATGTGCTGCCTCCAGCCATTTCATGAAATATCTTCGTTTGGTGTTAGCAAATTCTAAGAAGGTGGTGGTACTTGCCTTGACGTAGTCACGAAACTTTCGTCGATAGCTTTCGGTGGAGAGAAGGTAGGCGTCCAACACAGCTTGTTTCAGGGTGGTGTAGTCGTTTTCCGAAGCCAAAGTGCTGAGTGTGACTGCTGCTCTACCTGTTAAATGTACTCTGAGAAGGGTAGCCCATTGGTCGTCAGGCCAATTAAGTTGAACAGCAAGGGTCTCAAAAGTGGTAAAGAACACATCAACCTCCGTTTCGAGGAACGGGGGCATTAACTTACTTGCATGGGAGATATTGAAACTGGGAGGAAGACTAGCTGCCGCTTGTTGGAGTTGAGCTTGGTGTGCAGCGTCCCTCTCGCGTTCTCGGTCACGACAGTTTAGAGCTTCTTCTGCCTGTCGTTGGTCGTGTTCCCGTTGTATCTCTAGTCGCTGTTTGTATAAGGCCAACTCGCGTTCTTGCTGTCCCTTGAGGAGTAGGGCCTCCCTTTCCCGTTCTTCCTTTCTGAGGGCAGCTTCTTCCTTTCTGAGGGCAGCTTCACGTTCTCTGATTGCAGCTGCTTCCTGTTGTTGCTGTAGCTCGATCTTGGCAAGTTCCAATTTGAGCTTTATCGCTCTCAAGTCATCCTTATCTGAAATAATGTACTGTTCATGAGTAGAAGAATCTATAATACCTTCATCAGAAAGGTGATCCAGTATCATATTATTAATGGCAAATTTGTTGGCTCCATCAGGAACTTCCAAGTGATACTTTATTTATTTATTTATTTATTCATATACAAGAAGGTACATTGGGAATGTGAGAATATATAATATGGTAATTACAATCTTGTAAAGCCACTAGTACGCGCAGCGTTTCGGGCAGGTCCTTAATCTAAGAAAATTTTTAGTAGGTAAATACTAGCAAAAATTATAAAAAAGAAATGATAACAGTTACATGGCAAGAAAAGAAAAAAGAAAAAAAAAGATGAGAGAAAATTGTAGGTACAGTATAATAAAGCACTTAGGTAGCTAAGATTGATTGCAATGAAGGCTTGAATGGTAGTTGACAAAATTTGGTAGGCACAATACAGCAAATGGCTAGCACATAAAGGAAGACAGCAATGAACACAATGATAAGGTTGTTTGGGTTAAATACATAAGAATTAGGAGATTGGGTAACACTAGATACAGAGCAAAAAATAAAGCTCAGTGTAGGAAACTAAGAAGATGAAATTAAGTACTTTTTGGTTTTGTTTTTAAATAAGGCAAAAGTTTTACAGTTTTTCAATTCACTAGGGAGTGAGTTCCATAGACTAGGTCCCTTAATTTGCATAGAGTGTTTACACAGATTAAGTTTGACCCTGGGGATATCAAAGAGATATTTATTTCTGGTGTGGTGATAATGGGTCCTATTACATCTGTCCAGAGAGAGTTTCAGAGCATGGTTTGCATTTAAGAACAGGGTTTTGTAGATGTAGTTGACACAAGAGAATGTGTGGAGGGAGTTAATATTTAGCAAGTTTAGGGATTTAAACAAGGGAGCTGAGTGTTGTCTGAAAGCAGAGTTAGTTATTATTCTGATAGCAGATTTTTGCTGGGTGATGATGGGCTTAAGGTGGTTTGCAGTGGTAGACCCCCATGCACAGATACCATAATTAAGATAGGGGTAGATTAGAGCATAATAGAGAGAGAGGAGAGCAGAGTTAGGAACATAATATCTGATTTTGGAGAGTATACCAACTGTCTTAGAGACTTTCTTAGTTATGTGTTGAATGTGGGTGCTGAAGTTGAGTCTCTTGTCTAGGAATAGGCCAAGAAACTTGCCATCATTTTTATTACTGATGTTAATGTTGTCTATCTGTAGCTGAATTGCATTTGATGATTTGCTTCCAAATAAGATGTAGTAAGTCTTTTCGATGTTTAATGTTAGTTTGTTAGTTGACATCCATAAGTGGACTTTTTTTAATTCATTATTCACAACATTATTTAGTGTATGTGGGTTGAGGTCTGAATAGATAAGAGTAGTATCGTCAGCAAACAATATAGGTTTGAGAATATTAGAGACATTAGGCAGATCGTTTATATATATAAGAAATAGAAGAGGTCCTAAGATACTGCCCTGTGGCACTCCAACGGTAATTGGTAGAGTGGAAGAAGTTGTTTCATTGATAGTTACATATTGGTGTCTGTCACTAAGATAGGATCGGATGTAGTCAAGGGCAAGGCCTCGGATTCCATAATGCTGGAGTTTAAGTAAGAGGTAGTTGTGATTAACAGTATCAAAGGCTTTTCTTAGGTCAATGAAGAGTCCAATCGGAAACTCATTTTTGTCAAGTGCTGAGTAGATTACGTCAAGGAGACTAATGATTGCATCGTTGGTGCTCTTTTGGGACCTGAAGCCAAACTGGCAGGGGCTGAGTATGTCGAATTTTACGAGGTAGGAATAGAGCTGTTTGTAAATAATTTTTTCAAATATTTTTGATAGAATGGGTAGATTTGATATTGGTCTATAATTGTTTATGTCCGCCGGATTGCCTCCTTTATGGACTGGCGTTACTCTTGCTTTTTTGAGGATATCAGGGAAGGTGTGACACTCTATAGATTTGTTGAACAGTAGGGCTATGGGTGGGGCAAGGGCATGGGAGGCTCTCTTGTATACAATGGACGGAATTTCACTGGTGTTCCCTGCCTTTGTTTTTAGAGAGTGTATGATGGACACAACATCTTCCGGGCTGATTGGTGAAAGGAGAAGAGAGTTTGGATAGCTGCCTGAGAGATATGTGTTAATATGTGTCTGAGTCTGTGGGATTTTACTGGCAAGATTAGCACCAACCGATGAAAAGAAACTATTAAATTCATTTGCCATTTCTAAATCAGTTGACGGTATATCCCCATCCTTGTAGAGTTTTATTTGGTTATGTGAGTGTTGTTTAGTTCCTAGGATACTAGAGATGGTTTTCCAAGTGCTTTTCATGTTGCCTTTTGCTTCATTGAATCTATTCACATAATATGCAAGTTTTGCCTTTCTTATGATACTGGTAAGCATTGATGAGTACCTTTTAGCTACTTCCTTTGAAACTAGGCCAATCCTAAGTTTCTTTTCATATTCATGTTTCTTGTTGATTGAATTGAGAATGCCGCTTGTGAGCCATGGATTGTTTAATCTTTTGTCAGTTACTTGCTTGGTAAGAAGGGGACAATGAAGGTTGTAGAGGCTTAGAGTTTTGGAGAGGAAGAGGTTAGCTAATGAATTTATATCCTGGGTATTATTGAATTCAGAATCCCAGTTAATATTGTGAAATGCATCTGTAAGATTGCCCAAAGCTGATTCACTGTGTAGCCTAAATGAAAGTTTCTTGCTTTTTGGTGGTGTTATGTCCATGTTCGCTATGAGAAAGGTAGGATAGTGGTCAGTTGTTCTGTCGTAGATTATACCAGATACAAGGGGAGCTGTTATGTTTGTCCATATGTGGTCCAAGGTAGTGGCTGATGTTTGAGTGACTCGGGTAGGTTTGGTGATTGTGGGGATTAGCATACAGGAGTTCATGCTGTTAAGGAAATAGTCAACTTGAGAGCAATTTTGTTGACCCAGGTCAATATTAAAGTCTCCTCCCAGAATGATGTGGTTTTTGTTGAGATTGTTGTTTATAATAAGATTACTTAGGTTGTCTGAGAAAGAAGCTATGTTAGTATTGGGAAATCTATAGATGGCTCCAATAGTCAATGAGGATTTAAGGGATTTAATTGTAAACTGAGCAAAAGTATATTCACAGTAGTCATCTCTGTCACTAATAATACTGTTGCAGATAAATGTATCTCGGTAATATATAGCTGTGCCACCACCTTTTTTATTTGGCCTACAGTTATGAATGGCTTTATAACCAGCTAAGTTGTAGAGTTGGGTATAGTCTTTATTTAGCCAAGTTTCTGTTAGAATAATGAACGATAAGTTAGTACCTAGTGCTGTGAGTAATGCATTTAAATCGTCAAAATGTTTACCAAGTGATCTAACATTTTGGTTGTAAACTGATAAACAGGTGTTATTTTGGAGTTTGTTTTTAGCCTGGTGTGCTGTGAAATACTTGCAATAATGATGATCAATGTGCTGGTTGGTGTAGATATGAGACAGAAGATTTTGATCAGGATCAATATCAGTGTGCATAGAGATGCAGAGGGATCACGATACAAGATACATGATATAGCAAAACACAAGAATAAAAGCAAATACAATAAAATAGTAACAATTTAGAAGTAAAATAGAGATCCAATAGATAGCCAGGAAGGACACAGAAGTTAGATAAAATAAAAAAAAACAAAAAATCAGTAGAGACTGACAATATAAATGTAAAATAAAAAATAATAAGAAAAATAATAATCATAAAGTAAAATGAACTTGAGGATAATTAGCTTAGTAATGGTTAATTAAAATCCTATAGTTGGTATGAACCTAAGAAAACAAAGTGAGCTCAAATAGATAATTCCGAAAAAAAAAAAAAAAAGATATATATTACTCAGATATATGTATATCTGAGTAAATCTTGAATTTTACTCTAATATAAATCTAAGTGTAAAAATAAACAGGGTGAGAGTATATTAATGTGGAAGATTTTACTATGATACTGTGGTAGATGATATAAACAATTATACTATTACTTAATTCCAATAAATGATTACAAGAAACAAATACCAAGTTACTTTAAATATAACAGGGTAATAAGGGTAATACTCATGTGCAAGAGTTAACAAATCGACCCTCGTAGCGTGACGTAAGGTCCCTATTTCACCTTCTGGATCTGCTTTGAAAGCTTGTAAGCGGAACATGGTGAAAATATAGCAAAACAAAGGAGACACGAATATAGTGAGAATATGGTGAATGTCAGAAACAGGAAACGTGGCAACTGATACCTATCCTGTGGGGAATTATTAATAATTAAAGTAAATTCAAGATGGTAAATGAATAAGGTCGCAGGAAATCTTGTACCTGGTACTCACTATGGGAGGATAAAGGCAAGAAAATCCTACTAATTAGTGAAAACTGAGTTTAAAATACAAGTGAAACACTAAATGGCTTCAAAATAAATGAGGTAGTCCAAAAAATGTAGTCATACCTTGCCAAGTCACTATAGAACATAAACAATGGTACCCACTGAAATTGAATATGGTATTTACAGAATTAGCGAACTTTGTGCTCAAAAGAAAGAACACCAATTCCCTATCTTGGGTAAATACCATCAGTCTGACCGACGAGTAGGGGTGCGAGTGTCAACTGGTGACGAGAGCTATCGGCGAGGTCCCAATTCGCCAATAATAGTTCGTGCTAGAGGATCTAAAGCCCTCTTTTTCCTCCTAGAGTCGGATTGCAGGACTTGGGTGCTATTGACCCGGAGACAGACCACAGTACCAGGGTACCTATGTGATAATCTGTCAAAAAGTGAGAAATATCTGGGGACAAAGATGTTAAACACGGAGGATAACACGGAAGGGGGAGACGACCAATTAAGAGTGTGACTGCGGCCTACAGTCACCACGTAATCCAAAGTTGTCTCACTCTCACCATATGCTATTCCCGTAATGTACAATATACACAGCACCATATAAAATAAAGAATGATTAATATAAATAATGGAAGCAAGGGAAATGAAAGCCAAGTATGCTTACCACAATTACCAATACCTGAGTGAAGCTCCGTGGACAGACCCCCATTTATATGTGACGGTAACGAGTTGGAAATGGTGGTCGGCAGTCTTCCAACTAGCAGGTGTCAGTGCTGGGCCACATATAATATATAAAAAAAAGAAAAGGTAAAAAAAGAGAAAAAAAAAGAATGACTGCGTGATTGGTAATCTGTGGTAAGGTCAGAAACATAAAACAATAATAAACAATGGATTTTAATAACAATAAAAAAACACAAATTGAAACAAATGCAAAATCTTGGCTTAATGGTAAAAAATGTCAAGTGGAAAAATAAATAAACATGAAAATAGATTACGTTAATGGGGAGGAGAATTGACATACAAAAGTAAATAAAATATGAATGCTGGAATATATGCACTAACTATAAACCTCTATTTGACCACACAAGGTGAGTCACTTAGGTGTTCATAGTCTGAGAGCACACGATATTCTGGCTGGCAGAAACGCAAGGGACTCCAACAATAACTGGCGAGGACTTGTGATTGGCGAGGAACCGGAGTGGTGTGTTGGTTGGCGGCCAATGAGGAAGCTGGATGGCCGCAAGTCGCTAGTTAGGCAGTTGAAGGGTTCGGCGCGTCGACCAGGTGTGTACAGCAGGTGCTGGAGTGGGGGGAGGAGGGAGTTGCTGGGCGTGTGGCTATCTTAATATATACGTTTAGCCACTACAAAACGTATCTTGTATATTGATGAGGACGTGATGAAATACAGAAATAGCAGGCTAAATCTCTGATAAGAGATTATCGTCACAACTTATTTACGTAATTACCTTATTAGGGAGGAAATTAATGATACAGCCAAAGGTAGCAGAGCTGCCAATATAGCTCCACCTCGTCTGGAGGTTAAGATGTTTTTCTTCTTGTAGAGAGGAGTTTTCTTACGAGCTACAGAACGAATGTCATTCTGATACCTCTGTAAGCCATTAATTATTTGTGGTTGAACCGGAATGTTTCGTTTCAGAAAATTGGCAAAAATTTCACAAATTGATTCAATTTCCTGTCGTTTTAGAGCCTTGATTAGTTTATTCCGCTTCTTGGGCGATAAATTGTTTAGTAAAAATAACAGTTGGTGATGTTTCTCTACGAGAGAGTCCTGTTGAACTGTCATTTTTTGTTAAATTTGGCAATGTCTTGACCACTAATCCAACTATTGGCAGAATCTGGGTACCCTCTCCACTTGACGAAATATTCTCTGTGTCCTTTCGATGTTTTCCTACTCCGTAATATCGTTATAGGAAAATACTCTGGAAGGGTTGTTGGGATCAATTCTTGCTCATAAAACATACCACTGACCACCTCGTTGTTTAAATCTTTGATTTTATAGGTTGTGATTGGATGTGATCTGTCAATATGTGACACTAGAAATATTTCTTCTGTATTTTGGGGCCAAAATCCTTTGTGAAATATATTCCTACGTTTAGCCAATCGTACATGCTGCCCAAGGTGCACCTGAGGACTGATGGGAGTTATTGTGGAGTCATTGTTTAAATACATGACCTTAAACTGTCTTCGTATATCTTCAATATTTTGCAATTTATGAATGGCAAGTGGAGTATTTTTCAGTGACCTGTGGAATGTGTTGTTGTATACATCTACAGCGGACGGTAAGATGTGAATGTATTTTAATGAATTAGCTTGGGTCATATAACGATACAGTTTATGTTTTAGAGTTTTGATGGCACGTTCCACTATGCTAGATTTCATTTCCGAAAATACACTATATAGTTTAATATTTTTCTTATTCAAATAATTTTGAACTGACCTGTTGTAAAATTCTTTTCCTCGGTCAGTGAATATCCGCCTTACACCGAGAAACTGAGGAGTTTCCTCTAATATCTTCCTTAGGGCGACTAACACATCACTCGAATTTTTTGTTTTTAAAGATTGAGTCTGCATTAGGCGGGAATAAACATCAACACAAATTAAAATATATTTAAACACCATTATTGTTTTTGTAAACTACAAAAGTCCCCCAGGTCACAAGCAATTATGGTACGGGGCTTAGGAGCTAATATTTTCCGGGCGGGGGAACCTAACTAAATTCCCCTATGTAAGGTGAAAGATCGCTCTCCACGAAGAAACTCCTTAACATCTGCAATACTGATGTTGGAGTCTTTAAGTCTGGCAGCCTTATACAATTTTGAATTGATCCTGTGAAACCACCCAAGCTGGAAATGTCATTATAGATGGTGGTAAGAATTGACCGTTTCTGTGTTGTTAGAACATTTTTATTATTACTTTTGATAAACAATTTCACACTGGTCTTCATTGGCAATGTTCGTTCGTAGTTGCAATGGCTCAGGAACTGTCAGATCGACCAATAAATAGCCATACTCCCTCTGGGATATTGCCCGACGGTATATTTCAACGAAATTATTAATAGTTTTTCGACCATATAACTGTCCACTTAAAATTTCAAGTTGGGTTATGTCTCTCTGCTTCATTAATATATAATGGGAACAATTCAGAGTTATTGTCCTGGCATATTTCCCCTGGGGAAACAAATTTTGACTAATTAGAATTACAGAAATATTACTGTGTCTCCCTCGGGTGAAGATATTGGCAATAATTGGACTTTGTATGGCTTCCAGGTATAAGTCATCAATTATATACAAAACTGACTCATTCGAAAAAGGATCTTTATACTCTAATGGGTTAATCAGCTCCTGGGAGAGAGTAACCTTGTTTCGTAGAGAGGGAATGTTTGAAAGGGGATGTTCTGTATTATTTGCAGTTGACACTACAATTTTTGAGAATATTCCGTGGTATTTAACACATACATTTCCTACGAGGGTAGTCTTGCCAGAATTACTGAATCCAGCCACAAATATTCTTGCCGGATGGCGGAAAATATTAAGTTGCTCGCTTGAGACAGAAGTACACCCTTCCATATTTCCCTATAAATGCTTCTATTACCTATGGGTGGTGGCATATAATATATACATATATATATATATATATATATATATATATATATATATATATATATATACGAGAGAGGGTGAGTGAGGGAGAGTGAGAGAGTGAGTGAGAGAGTG
>WNGS01129184.1:0-10000 GCA_020271785.1 Procambarus virginalis
CACAAAGACGTAGGACCTCACACAGTCAGCTGATGGCTGCCGCCCTCAAGGCCAGACGCACTAATATTTCTCCTACAACAACACTGCTTGTGGTGTTATTATGCTATATGCACACATTATATCTAAATATCTACCTGTTTTATTCACCATACTTGTACAAGTAAAAAGGTATGGTGCCCAAAGACCATTGTGGTAACCAGTAAACAACATGATAAATCGTGCAGACGACGCCACCACCCTCACCAAAATGGCAGCTCCCAACCTACTCCTCTTGCTGTTTATACCCTCTATACACACGTTATATATAAGTATCTACATTTGTGTTCATAGCGAACCACTAAGCTGGTATGGTGAGTGCAGTCAATAAAAGGTGGCCACACACAGTCAGAAGACATCGCCACCACCCTCCCTCCCACAGCATTACTCCTCCTTCCATGGCGCACAGTGCTAAATATCCCACAATCCTGCTATTATCAGAACCCTGGTCAGTTTTATCATAGTCAGGGGTCTTCTGTAATAATATCATCGCTACATAATAGCATGAACAAGTATATTATGGCATTTTTAGGCAATGCTGTGGTCACAAGCTGAACAGCAGTGCTGTGAGCTCATGCTGCATGCATCAGGCTTGGTAGCTTACTTATTCCTGAGGCCCCTAACACCTGGGAATTTGGCCCACGATTTTTTTTTAAATGGCGTCTGTTTACAAGAGCCCAGATGAAGGTGAGGTGAACCCTGTGTATCCGCGGGCTGTTTAAATCTTGCGTAGTACTCCAACACGTCATATGACGTGAAGCACAGTTGACTGGAACAACTTGCAACACGTCATGTCAGTGCCTGATTTTTGCCAGACTTCCCCGCCCTACAGCGGGCAATATATGTCACTTACGATTTTTTTATTATTTTTCCCATGATCAGTGAACACAAATTAACAGATTAGGAAGATTTTTTTTTCAAAATTACATGCACCTGTGGGGAACAAAGGATATTATACCCCTAGCATGTTAAGGGTTAAGGCAGTGTCTGGAATGCTCCTGGATGCAGGTTCGAATCCTCATCACGGCCCTTGTGGATTTGTTCATTGGATGTATCACGTTAGTGTGATTTCTGTGTGTAAAAATGAGGAATTTGGCAGAGATACCAGGACTAAAAAAAAAGAACTTGAGAATTTAGAAAACTCTTCTATCAAGGAAGCAAATTATAACTGGACCAAAGTATGGAGTGAAGTAAAGGAATCGACTTTGAAGAATTCCTGGAAGAAAATTCTAACAGCTACAGTAAATGAACAGGCGGAATTAGATATGAATTTTGAAGGATTTACAGATGAAATCTATAGAATGTTCAGAAATGCTGGTGAAAGTTTAGAAAGACAGGATGTGGTTGAATGGCTAGAAAGATGCTGATGGCCCAGGGTATGTGTGATGAGCAAAGAAAAGATTCTCCAATCTGTTACTGATGAGGAAGATGAAGATGATAATGAGGAACCAACACCACAGACAACTAAACACAGTTTACTCATGTCTTCTGTTGATGTTAATTCATTTTTCATCCATTTGTACTAATCCAGAAGTTGGAAACATGTGTCAGTACTTTAAGAGAACTAAAAAGCTGATCAGAAGAGAGGCCAGTGAACACTGGAGGCAAGCTAAACTTAATTTTTAATTGATTAGGTAATTAAGTGTAATTATCTAAGTGTAGTTACAGGATGAGAGCAACGCTCGTGGTGTCCCGTCTTCCCAGCACTCTTTGTCATATAACGCTTTGAAAGTACTGATGGTTTTGGCCTCTACCACCTGCTCACCTAACTTGTTTCAACCATCTACCACTCTGTTTGCGAAATGGAATTTTCTTATATTTCTTCGGCTGCTTTGTTTAGTTAGTTTTAATCTATGACCTTTTGTTCTCAAATTCCAGGTCTCGGGAAGTCTTCCCTATCAATTTTATCGATTCCTGTTACTATCTTGTAACAGGAATCACCAAAATCACCATTTACCAAAACTAGAAGATAGAAGAAAAAGAGCGATATGATCACAAAAAGAGGCGATACGATTCCTGTTACAAGATAGTAACAGGAATCGTATCGCCTCTTTTTGTGATCATATCGCTCTTTTTCTTCTATCTTCTAGTTTTGGTATATTTAATGCCTCTAACCTCTCCTCGTAGCTCTTGCCCTTCAGTTCTGGTTGCCACTTAGCAGCATGTCTTTGCACCTTTTAAAATTTGTTGATATGCTTCTTTAGATATGGGCACCATACAACCGCTGCATATTCTAGCTTTGGCCTAACAAAAATTGTGAGCAATTTCTTTAGTATTTTTGCCATCCATATATTTATAAGCAATTCTGAAGTTAGAAAGCATAGCATAGGTTCCTTGCACAACGTTCTTTATGTGGTCCTCTGGTGATAGTTTTCTAACTAGAATCACCCCTATATCTCTTTCTTTATCAGAAGTCTTTAAAGATTTTCCACATAATTTATTGGTTATTTGGGGTCTATGTTCTCCTATTCCACATTCTATAACATGGCATTCGTGCACATTAAATTCCATTTGCCAAGTGGTGCTCCATATACTTATTTTGTCCAGGTCTTTGTGAAGGGCAATACAATCATCTAAGTTTGTTATCAGCAAACATGTTCATATAATTCTGTATTCCATCTGGCAGATCATTTATGTAGACAATGAACATCACCAGTGCAAGAACTGAACCCTGTGGTACTCTTGTGACATTTCTCCAGTCCGATATATTGCCTCTGATTACCGCCCTCATTTTTCTATCCGAAAATTTTTCATCCATGCTAGAAGCTTACCTCTCATCCCAGTATTATAATATTATATAGTGTCAATAGGTAAATGTGTATACAGTATCATTATACTGTGTTAATGTTGATAATATTGCTGGCCTTGGGGTATTGGCTACTTAAATTACAGGTACAGTAGAACCTCGAGTGACGAGCGGCTCAATTGGTGAGCATTTTGGGTAACGAGCGCCCCGATCGCTGACAATTTGTCTCATTTGGCGAGCGCTTGTTTGAATAACTATAACACCACATGGTGGGGTCACGCTGCTTCTCGCACATTCTCGGACACCTCTGACGATGCAAAGAAGTTATTTAATTTTGTTTAAAGACGCTAATGATGCTGGGATGTAAAGGAGGTGACTGCTGTGATGTTGCAAAGCATTGACTTTTTGTAGAAAAAAGAAATAAAATTTAATAAAAAAAAGAACAAATATCAAAAAGGTTCGGTCGGTGTTCAGCAGGTAGGCTGCTCCATGTTTCTTTAAAAAAAAATGAAAAATAAAAAACAGTTGAAAAAGGGACAAATGTCATAAAGTTTGTTCAGTGTTTGGCAGGAAGGCTGCTCCATTATTGATATATAAATGAAAAATACAAAGCAAATTGAACACATTTGAAACAAAGAAAGATTGTGATAATGGAGCATCCTACCCGCCAAACACTGAACGAACCTTTATGGTATTTGTCTGTTTTTCAAATGTTTTCAATTTTTTTTTAAGAAACATGGAGCGGCCTACCTGCCGAACACACCTTTTACTATAACAAATCTGAAAAAACAAATTGAACAAATTTGAAGAAAGAAAAATGTTATAAAGGTTTGTTCAGTGTACGTAGGGTAGGCTGTTCCATTATTTAAAACATCGAATATCATATTGATGTTTTCGGTGGTAGAACGAATTAATTTTATTTCCATTATTTTATATGGGGGAATTCGTTTTAAAACACGAGCGTTTCACATAACGAGCTCGGTGCTGGAACGGATCAAATACATTATTCGAGGTTCCATTGTACCTGAGAGGTTTTTTCAATGATAGCAAGTCATTGCCAAAATTATCTATTAACTGTCAGGCACTAGTCCCTTGCTGGTGTTCGTAAACAATTCTGGGGAAATGCAAATACTATATTAGTATTTGCATTTAAGTAATTATCAAAATAAGGCACCAAACCGGGAAGGCTATGTAGCACCATCAAATGTGCGGAATAATCAGAGGGCGCTAAATATCACCAAGGATGCCAATACGAGAACAAAAACGCATAAGGCGAACGATATCAAAAGTATCCGAGTCACCAAGAATTCTATTGAGGGACAAGTGACCACGAGGGGCGGTCGGAAAGCAAGACATACGCTCGTCCCAGAAGTCAGGACATTCAAGAAGGACATGCACGACTGTAAGAAGAACAATGCAATTAGGACAATAAGGAGCAGGGCGGTGCTCCATCAAGTGACCATGGGTTAAGCGAGTATGGCCAATATGCAACCTCGCCAGAGCAGTTTCCCACCGCCGGTTATGGTGGTAGGAGGACGGCCACAAAGGAAACACAACATTTAAGAGTACGGAGTTTGTTACCAGTAACAGACGACCAAGAAGCCTGCCAACGGGTAAGGATGGAGGAATGGATAACCGGGTAAAAGTCGGAATAAGGAATACCTTTACGAGAGATGGGACAAGAGCGGACAGCTTCCTTGGCGGCAGCATCCGCACGCTCATTTAAAGACACACCAATATGGCTGGGAACCCAACAAAACTCAACCGACTTAAACTTGCTGTGAACAAGAAACATCCAATGCTGGATCTCGACAACTACTGGAAGAACCGGATTAAAGGACCCGAGAGCCATGAGGGCACTATGAGAGTCAACAACAACCACAAAAGAAGACTCACAACGAGAAAGCAGGAGACGAAGAGCATAGAGAATAGCATAAAGCTCTGCCGTAAAGATGCTACCCAGCAAACACAAATCATCTAGGAAACGTTCGTCTATCTCTTCCCATAGGCGTGGGAATGATTTACATTGAGAATGGTGCAGGAGAGCCTTTGAGAAACTTTTAATCAAAAAATCAAAACACATAGGTTTTATAATAAATTGTTTTTCTACAACTATTTTGTTCCTAATGTATTACAAATAGTTTTTACATGTTTAAATATAAAATTTATGGTGTTTTTTGTAAAATTCATTAATAAATTGTGAATGATATTTATTTGCTGAGTGAAACCTTCACAATCCATTTACTTATATATATGATCAGAAAAAAGTAGTTTTCCAAATTTACAAAAAATCGCTCTTTTTAACACAATTTGACTCGTTATGCATTCCACTAAACACTAATATCATGTTTAAATATATAATTTATGTATTATTCCCTAAAATAATTTATATAAATTATAAAAGTTGCTGGAAAGTGGTGTGAAAGAATCTGAAAACGTTTTGTTGTCTTATATTGGCGTGTTCTTATTAACTATGTCTCGAGTGCACAGTTTATCAAACAAGAAGATTAACATTCGTCAACCCTTAAAATCTTATAGTTATCTTGCTGTTGCAAAATGGGTGAATCTTTAAGAACAGCTAGTATATATGACAAATGGCGTTTTCCCGAACTCAAACATTGTATGGTTTATTATTCAACACATATTTCTAATGACTCTTAGATGTTTACATTCTCTGAAGTATAATTGTGAAGGCTGTGTCCATCACTCTCACCACAGATTCTTAAACTCCTCTCTGCAGGTTCAACTATAATTAATTTCCATTCTGAATCTCCATGGACATTTGTATCCAAAATGAAACCAATGTGGTTTCCTTCAGGGCCTTCAGCCAGCACATTTGCTCATTAATTTCCACAGATTCCAACAAGTAGGGGATTTACAGAAATTTTGCTATTCATATTGTTATTTTATAAATATGAATGCATTTCCATATGATAAGACAAATACATGAGTTTATGATAAATTCGTTTTCTGTGATATAACATTGATATGCTCTTTTTTCTTTAAACCGCATACTAAACTAAATCACGATCGAGCGTATATATTGCTTTTTAAGAATTAAGCGCCACCACTGACCGCCAATTAAGTGCTCACATCAACAGAGTTGATGTATAAATGTTCAACGCTCAACAGAGTTAGTATAAATGGGGTTAAATCAGAGTTTGAAAATGTTGTAGGTTGAGTACCTCAAGGCTCTGTCCTGGGACCTCTGTTGTTTATAATACTGTATATATAAATGATTTAGATTCAGGTTTGAGTAACAACATTTGCAAATTTGCCGATGATACAAAAATCGGTAGGGAAATAACACAGAAGAAGACTCACTATCTCTTCAAGTTGATCTAAATAGAGTTTTGAAATGGGCAAAAGGTTGACAGATGCAGTTCAATGCTGATAAATGGAAAGTTTTGAGGTTAGGTAATGATATATGATAGAGTTACAAGATACGAGATAGATGGTGTTGTGATTGCAAAGTCGGGTATTTCGAAAGGGAACTTGGAGTTATGATTAGTAAGAATTTAAACCAAAAGATCAATGCATGAATGTTCGTAATAAGGCAAATAGTACACTAGGATTTATTAATCGAAGGGTTAATAACAAGACACCTGGTTTTGTTCTTCAGCTATAGCTTGCTCTTTAAAGCTCTTCATTCCCGTGCTGTCTCTTGGGTGGCTTAATTCTTATCAATCAATCAATTTGTTGCTTTGGTTAGGCCCCATTTTGATTATGCAGTTCAGTTTTAGTCGCCGTACTATAGAATTGATATAAATTCACTTGAACGTATCCAGCATAGTTAATTAACAAAGTTAATTCCCCAATTGCATTCACTGAAAAGGCGAAGAGTTAGGTGTGACATGATAGAGGTTTACAAGTTGATGAATGGACATAACAAATGGGATATTAAAAGTATCAGCACCAGACGAAATAATGGGTATAAATTGCATAAGTTTAGATTTAGGAAAGACCTGGGAAAATACTGGTTCGGTAACAGGGTTGTTGATTTGTGGAACAAATTACCGCCAAACGTTGGATTGATTGTTAAGTGGTGTAGAAGTGATTGTGTAAAGTGGGAATGAGATGGTATATGAGTGCTTGGTGGTTATAAGAGTGGAAAATGTTGTAAGCTGAGTGCCTCAAGCCTCTGGACTGGGACCTCTGTTGTTTAAAAAATATAAATATTTTAGATTAAGGTTTGAGTAGCAGCATTTGCAAATTTGCCGATGATACAAAAATCGAATATCAAAAAATATCAAAATATCAAAAATCGAAAATCCAATATATGATCTGTCTTGATCTTTAATGGACCTATCCTTTTCCTAACCTTTGTTCAATATAACTGAAAAAAACCTTTAGGATTTGCCTTTGCTTAACCTGCTATACGAACTTCAGAGTTAATTTTTTTCAACTTCATAGTGGTGGAGGAATTATTTTTCGAACTTCATAGTAGTGAAGGTGGGCTGCCTCGATTGTTTCAAGCGCGGGTTAGACATGTATATTAGTAGGATTGGGTGGTTGTAGATAGGAGCTGCCTGGTATGGGCCAATAGGCCTTCTGCAGTTACCTTTGTTCTTATGTTTTTGCCCTGTAACCTAAATGGTTACAGAGGCACATATATGGGCTTAGGGACTGAACCCCACAATACATTTAGCTAAACTGGTTACAATCTTGATGATATAGTTACAAAATTCATTATAAGTCGTCACATTCGAGATCGACCATTCGTCGAGTCGTCGATCGTCACATTATCAATGGGTTCGAGATCAACCACAATTACAGTTTCTATGCAGGCGATGAGTCACAATAACCTGGCTAAAGTATGTTGACCAGACCACACGAAGGTGAAGGGATGACGATGGGATGTCCCTTAAGCGTCAAAACGAAAATGTGTATACTCTTTTTACTTTCCTGACCTTAGTTCTCTAGCTACGTATTTCATTTTGGTACCAACGTGTTCGCAATACAATTCTCTAGAAGAACATTAGTAAAAAAGGTCACGAAAGGTATAGGGATACCAGCACCAAATAAATAACTACGGAGATGACTCGCCATGAGCGCCCAACAGCAACAAGATGTTTTTACTCTTGGGATTGTTATCACTTCCACAGTTGTTCTACAGCGTTAATTTTGGTATCAATGGACTCGCAATGAAATTCCCAACACGGTGATATGAATATAAACGTAGAATAATGGTTGCGGCCCACCCGCAAGAGTGTGGGAAATGGCGGAACTGTTACCGAGTATCAGTGATGCTACGACACACGTGTGATACAGAGATTTGAAAGTTTATAATTATTTCACTGTCGTGACATTATTATTCTATGTACGTCATTCATTTTTGTGTCAATGTGTTCGCAATAGAATGTTCTATGAGCCCGTAGGAAAAAAAAACAACAAAGCGTAAGTTAGAATAGCACCAAATATAAAACAACGTGGAACATATCAGTGAGCGGCAAACACACACGAAATGTTTTTACTGTTGTTATGTTTGTCAAGTTTATACTTGTTGCACACAGTTATTTTTGGTTGTACATTGATCGGAATAAAATTCCCTAAACAGACATATGCATATAATACATGATATGGGGGAAGCATTACCAGTATAAACGGTTAAAGTCACCCACCTGCAACCCGTTTGGGACACTCATGATCAGTTGTGTTGTATTTGTACAAAACAAAGGCATTATGCAATGCCATTTGCAGGAAATAAACGTTGTCTTTTTGGTCCACTTGTGAGTTTTCCTGGTAAAATGGTAATACTATTTGATCGAAGTGGTCCACACCTTTCATGAACTTATTGTACCATGCAGCCTAGTGGTGAGAAAGACAACCTCATGGCGCGCAGTTTGAAACAAACCCAAAGTAAATCGGATTAAAATTGAATTTTATACAAATATTTTTTGAGGACATCATTTTATGTCCACATTGCGGAAGCGGCTAGGCAAACAGGACTCCAGGTGATGTCCTGGTCCGCATAATTAAAGTATAAATTGTGTTGAGAAAAAATAAGAAAAAATTGAAAAAAGGGGGGGGGGAACATTGCAGAAAAAGAGTAAAAATACAATTTGGTCAACAAAACAGCATTGTTTAAAATAGAAGATATGGATTGACATTTTGGTGGTTAGGTAGGTTACATTGAGTTAATTAGGTAGTACTTAGTTTTATCTGTTATAGATAGGAGCTGCCTGGTATGGGCCAATAGGCCTTCTGCAGTTACCTTTGTTCTTATGTTTTTGCCCTGTAACCTAAATGGTTACAGAGGCACATATATGGGCTTAGGGACTGAACCCCACAATACATTTAGCTAAACTGGTTACAATCTTGATGATATAGTTACAAAATTCATATAAGTCGTCACATTCGAGATCGACCATTCGTCGCGAGTCGTCGATCGTCACATTTAAATGGGTTCGAGTCAACCACAATTACAGTTTCTATGCAGGCGATGAGTCACAATAACCTGGCTAAAGTATGTTGACCAGACCACACGACCATAAACGTAGAATAATGGTTTGCGGCCCACCGCAAGCGTGTGGGAAATGGCGGAACTGTTACAAGTATCAGTGACGCTACGACACACGTGTGATACAGAGATCGCCCTGATAACACTGTATCATACATATCTTCAAATGTAGATATGATAGAGCCCATTAGGTTAGGAAAGTACACTGTTGATTGACGGTTGAGAGGGGGACCAAAGAGCCAGAGCTCAAACCCCCGCAAGCACAACTAGGTGAGTACAACTGGTGAGTACACGAAGGGTGAAAGGGATGACGATGGGATGTCGCTTAAGCGCAAAAACGAAAATGTGTAACTCTTTTTACTTTCCTGACCTTAGTTTCTAGCTACGTATTCATTTTGGTACCAAAGTGTTCGCAATACAATTCTCTAGAAGAACATTAGTAAAGAAGGTCACGAAAGGTAAGGGATACCAGCACCAAATAAATAATACGGAGATGACTCGCCATGAGCGCCCAACAGCAACAAGATGTTTTTATCTTGGGATTGTTATACTTCCACAGTTGTTCTACAGCGTTATTTTGGTATCATGGATCGCAATGAAATTCCCAACCACGTTGATATGAATATAAAACGTAGAATAATGGTTGCGGCCCACCTGCAAGCGTGTGGGAAATGGCGGACGGAACTGTACCAGTATCAGTGACGCTACGACACACGTGTGATACAGAGATTTGAAAGTTTATAATTATTCACTGTCAT
>WNGS01129189.1:0-12980 GCA_020271785.1 Procambarus virginalis
ACGAATTTGTGAGGACGGGTTGCTAGCCTACATCTCTGATTAAACCATGGGTTTCTCATCTTCATTTCACTGTTTTCCTTTTGGACTGGGACAAACTTGTTTGCTGCGTCCTTGCACTTCTGCATGATGAAGTCCATCATGTCTTGGGCCGTCTTTCCCCTGAGCTCTGTTTCCCATGCTATATCTATTAGGAATTTTCTTATCTCCTCATAGTTTCCCTTTCGGTATGCTAACCTTTTGGTTTCGGTATCCCTCCTCGAGTTCAATAACCCTTCTTCAATCAGGTACTCAAACACCAGTACACTGTGGTCGCTCATTCCTACTGGGGCCTCAAAACTGATTTCTCTTATGTCGGAGTCATTCAGAGTGAAGACTAGGTCGAGTCTCGCTGGTTCGTCATTTCCTCTCATCCTTGTGGGTTCTCTGACATGCTGGGTTAAAAAGTTTTTAGTCACCACCTCCAATAGTTTGGTTCTCCACGTATCCTCGCCTCCATGCGGTTCCTTGTTCTCCCAGTCAATCCTTCCGTGATAGAAGTCCCGCATGATGAGCAGGTGGGATCTATTTCTACAGGCAGCAGAGGCTGCCCTCTCAATTATAGTGTTAACTGCCATGTTGTTGTTTTCATACTCTTGACTGGGTCTTCTGTCATTTGGTGGAGGGTTGTATATTACTGCTACTACTATTCTTGGTCCTCCCATTGTCATGGTGCCTGCTGTGTAGTCTCTGAACCTCTCACAGTCCAGGATAGCCACCTCCTTAAAACTCCATTCCTTTCTCATGAGTATGGCCACTCTGCCTCCTCCCCTACCTTCCCTCTCTTTCCTTATTACTGTGTAATCCTGGGGAAACACGGCATTCGTTTTGATTCCAGAGAGTTTTGTTTCAGTGAGTCCGATTACGTCTGGGTTCACTTCTTGTGCTCTTTCCCTTAGTTCACTTGTCTTGCTTGTGATCCCATCTATGTTCGAGTACATCACCCTGAAACTGACTCTCTTCTGCTTCTTCTCTGGGGGGGGGGGAGGCTGTGGGATCTGGGGTGAGTGGGAGCTGGGAAGATCTGGTACGGGGAGACTGGTGGAGGAGGGAGGGCTTGGGGGGGGTGGGGGAGGGTAGGAAGGGTGGGTGAGAGGGGGAGGGTAGGGGGGGGGAGTGTGTGTGTAATTACCTAAGTGTAGTTACAGGATGAGAGTTACGCTCGTGGTGTCCCGTCTTCCCAGCACTCTTTGTCATATAACGCTTTGAAACTACTGACAGTCTTGGCCTCCACCACCTTCTCACCTAACTTGTTCCAACCGTCTACCACTCTGTTTGCGAAAGTGAATTTTCTTATATTTCTTCTGCATCTGTGTTTAGCTAGTTTAAATCTATGACCTTTTGTTCTTAAAGTTTCACACATTTCCTTTTCAATTTCTGTGAATCTATTTCCCATTTTTAGCCTCTGAATATTATCCTTTACCTGCAATTTGTTGTTTATGAATTTATAGAATAGACCTGGTTCTGTTTTACATTTGTCTGCAATCCCTTTTTCAAAATTTCTTTCTGCCTCTCTCCTCACTGCCGTGTAGTTGTTTCTCACATCTTTGTATCGCTGGTATGTTTGGGGGTTTGGCCTCTTACTTTATTGATTCCATTTTTGTGTCTTTTGGTCTTTGGCCCTCTCGCACTTTCTGTTGAACCAATCCTGTTTCCTAGTTTTGCATCTCTGTTTTGGTATAAAAAAATTTTGTGCCTTTATCATATATTTCACAAAACTTGACATACATCTCATTCACTTCCTTGCCTAGCAACAAGTCTGTCCAATTATATTCACTAAAAAATTTTCTAAGGTTGCCATAATATCCTCTCCTAAAGTCAGGTTTTTCAATTGCATCAACCTTCATATTTTCTTCCAGATTATATCGCATTGCATACTTTATTCCCAAAAAGACATGGTCACTTTTACCCAAGGGAGGAAGGTACTGAATGTCAAATATTTCTTACTCCTTCCTGGTAAATATCAAATCTAGCATGGAGGGAACGTCCCCTTCCCTCATCCTCGTAGCTTGTTTAACATGTTGATACAAGAATGTTTCCAGGATGAGGTCTAAAAATTTACAGGTCCAAAAATCTTCTGTTTTAGCTTCATATGCTTCCCAGTCTATGGATTTCAAGTTGAAGTCGCCGATTATCAACAGTCGTGAACTATCGTTATCCGCTCTCGCTATGATCTCTCTTATTATTGTTATAAGACCTTCTCATTTACTATCTAGCTCCTCCTTTGACCATGTGCTGCTTGGCGGTGGACTATATGCGACACTGTCGGCTCTAACAAGGGGAAGAAAGAGGAGCTCAATCAACTCATAGGAACATGCAAAAGTCGACTCAGGGCACTGAAAGCTATGACCTGGAATGGACATGGAGCCTCTATTGCCGTGCTAAAAATGATGTACACAGCCTATATGTGCGCTCCGTCATAGACTATGCCGCACCAGTTCTGTGCACCTACTCCCAAAGCGATATGAAAAGGCTTTAAAGCATTCAAAATGAAGCCATGACAATCATTCTTGGAGTTCCAAGAACTGCCAAAACGTCTAATCTACGAGAGGAGTTGTCCCTTCTCAGTGTTAAAAGCAGAATTCAGGAGCTGAATGCTAAGCTTGCAATTAGGACAGCCAGAGATCCCCATTACATGATATTGCTAAGAAAAAACTGAGCTCTGTGATACTTTCAAGGGAAACAGGAGAAGCAAAAAATGGCATCACAGATCAGTCTGCAACCTCGAAGAGCTTCACCTGCTTGAGCAAGCCCGTGAGCTCCTGCCTGTAGAGAGGTTACCTCCCTGGGAGGATGACTCATGCAAGATCATCATCAATGAAATGGCAATGAAAAAATCCAACATGTTACCACAAGAAATGAGGCACAAGTATCTCGAGGAAATTTATAAAGAAGCCGGAGATGAACTAGATCAAATCTACACTGACGGGTCATCTAATCCTGTCAATGGCAGGGCTGGTGCAGGATACACGGTAATCAAGGATATACTACTTCCAACGCAGAAAATGAAGAAAAAGCACGTATTGAGAACTATGCCTCTTCAACGCAAGCAGAGCTAACTGCCATTGTTATGGCGCTAAGGTTCTTGAACGGAACACTAATGGTGCAGTGATTTGCACCGATTCAAAAGCAGCACTACAAAGCCTAAGTAAAAATCGGGCAGAAAATCTTGCAATAGTCGCTGAAATTAAGAGAGCTGTGAGAGTTCTTACCAATCAGGGAAGAGTCATCAAGTTTCTGTGGATCCCCTCCCATGTTAGGATATGTGGGAATGAACGAGCAGATGTGCTGGCAGCTGAAAGCGCTGAAGGAGACCATACTTCATACCCAAGACTCTACTACAAATTAGAGGTATTGTCAGGCAACATCACCATGACAAGGTAACTGAGGAAAGGAGGATAGAAGCACAAACCAGTGAATCTGTACGATGGTACAACATGGTTGCAGCTGGCAATCCCAATCATTATGGCCGAAGAGGAGGAGGACGAGGGAGAGAATCAGTAATAGCGAGAATCCGTCTTGGATACAGATATCCATGGAGATATGGAATGGAAGCAACAGTTGAGCAGCGAAGTTGCAGAATCTGTGGTGAGAGTGACGGGCACCGCCTTGACCACTATCTACGTGAATGTGAACACCTGAGAGACATCAGAAGTATGTGTAAAATAATAAACCCCACATTGTTTGAGTTAGGAAAACACTATTTGTCAAATATTGATACTGTTCTTAAAAGATTCCCCCATTTTGCACCCGCAAGATAACGTAAGCTTTTAAGGGTTGATAGATGTTAATCTTCTTGTTTGAGGAGCTGTTCACTTGAGACAGTTAAGCAAGTCCCAGCTGTGTCTGGGTACAAGTGACAGGATGAACAACCCAGCGGGTTTTCTTCCTATTGGGGAGTGTTGTACATGCTGCCATGGCGGTGTGTCCACTCACAAGATGAGTGGCGCTGCCCAATAAACTCGCCCCTCGGGGCAAAATTTAAATTTAAAATTTATATACATTTATGATCATTATTTTATCATCCTCATGGCAGAGGATGATAAAATAATGATCATGTGTGTGTGTGTGTACTCACCTAATTGTACTCACCTAATTGTGCTTGCGGGGGTTGAGCTTTGGCTCTTTGGTCCCGCCTCTCAACTGTCAATCAACTGGTGTACAGGTTCCTGAGCCTACTGGGCTCTATCATATCTACATTGTAAACTGTGTATAGAGTCAGCCTCCACCACATCACTGCCTAATGCATTCCATCTGTTAACTACTCTGACACCGAGAAAGTTCCTTCTTACGTCTCTGTGGCTCATGTGGGTACTCAGTTTCCACCTGTGTCCCCTTGTTCGCGTCCCGCCAGTGTTGAATAGTTTATCCTTGTTTACCCGGTCGATTCCTCTGAGGATTTTGTAGGTTGTGATCATGTCCCCCCTTACTCTTCTGTCTTCCAATGTCGTAAGGTGCATTTCCCGCAGCCTTTCCTCATAACTCATGCCTCTTAGTTCTGGGACTAGTCTAGTAGCGTACCTTTGGACTTTTTCCAGCTTCGCCTTGTGTTTGACAAGGTACGGGCTCCATGCTGGGGCCGCGTACTCCAGGATTGGTCTTACATATGTGGTGTACAAGATTCTGAATGATTCCTTACACAGGTTCCTGAACGCTGTTCTGATGTTAGCCAGCCTCGCATATGCCGCAGACGTTATTGTTTTTATGTGGGCTTCAGGAGACAGGTTTGGTGTGATATCAACTCCTAGATCTTTCTCTCTGTCTGTTTCATTAAGTACTTCATCTCCTATTCTGTATCCTGTGTCTGGTCTCCTGTTTCCACTGCCTAGTTTCATTACTTTGCATTTACTCGGGTTGAACTTCAACAGCCATTTGCTGGACCATTCACTCAGTCTGTCTAGGTCATCTTGTAGCCTCCTACTATCATCGTCTGTTTCAATCCTCCTCATAATTTTTGCATCGTCGGCAAACATTGAGAGGAACGAATCTATACCCTCTGGGAGATCATTTACATATACCTGAAACAGTATAGGTCCAAGTACTGACCCCTGCGGGACTCCACTTGTAACGTCTCGCCAGTCTGAGACCTCACCCCTCACACAGATTCGTTGTCTCCTGTTGCTTAGGTACTCCTCTATCCAATGGAGTACCTTCCCTTTCACTCCAGCCGGCATCTCCAGCTTTCTCACTAGCATCTTGTGTGGCACTGTATCAAAGGCTTTCTGACAATCCAAAAATATGCAGTCTGCCCACCCTTCTCTTTCTTGCCTTACTTTTGTTGCCTGGTCGTAGAATTCAAGTAACCCTGTGAGGCAGGACCTGCCATCCCTGAACCCATGTTGATGCTATGTTACAAAGTTCCTTCGCTCCAGATGCTCCACTAGCTTTTTTCGCACAATCTTCTCCATCAGCTTGCATGGTATGCAGGTTAGGGACACTGGCCTGTAGTTCAGTGCCTCCTGTCTATTCCCTTTCTTGTACATCGGGACTACGTTAGCTGCTTTCCAAATATCTGGCAGTTCCCCTGTTGCCAGTGATTTGTTATACACTATGGAGAGTGGTAGGCACAGTTCTTTTGCTCCTTCCTTTAGTATCCAAGGGGAGATTCCATCTGGTCCCATAGCTTTTGTCACATCCAACTCTAGTAAACGCTTCCTTACTTCCCCGCTTGTAATCTTAAACTCTTCCCGTGGTTCCTAGTTAGCTATTCCCTCTCTTATCTCTGGAATTTCTCCTTGCTCTAAGGTGAAGACCTCCTGGAATTTCTTATTCAGTTCCTCACACACTTCCTTGTCATTTGTAGTGAATCCTTCCGCCCCTATGTGTGTGTGTGTGTGTGTGTGTGTGTGTGTGTGTGTGTGTGTTGTGTGTGGTGTGTGTGTGTGTGTGTGTGTGTGTTGTGTGTGTGTTGTGTGTGTGGTGTGTGTTTGTGTGTGTGTGTGTGTTTGTGTGTGTGTGTGTTTGTGTGTGTGTGTTTGTGTGTGTGTTGTGTGTGTGTGTGTGTGTGTGTGCGTGTGTGTGTGTGTGTGTGTGTGTGTGTGTGTTTGTGTGTGTGTGTGTGTGTGTGTGTGTGTGGTGTGTGTGTGTGGTGTGTGTGTGTGTGTGTGTGTGTGTGTGTGTGTGTGTGTTGTGTGTGCGTGTGTGTGTGCGTGTGCGTGCGCGCGCGCGTGTGTGTGCGTGTGTGTGTGTGTGTGTGCGTGCGCGCACGCGCGTGTGCGTGTGCGTGTTACAGACGTATCAGGTACAGCTCGCACGCTAAACTAACAATTGGTGGAGTTACCCTGACCATTGATGGAGTTACACTGACCATTGGTGGAGCTACACTGACCATTGGTGGCGTTACACTGACATTGGTGGCGTTACACTGACCATTGGTGGCGTTACACTGACCATTGGTGGAGCTACACTGACCATTGGTGGAGTTACCCTGACCACTGGTGGAGTTACACTGACCATTGGTGGAGCTACACTGGCCATGTGCCAGTGTCAATCCTCTCGTGGCCTGTATACATTCTCTAGTGTCCATATCAGTCCTTTAGTGTCCAATGTAATCCTCTAGTGGTCAGTGTAATTGTCTAGTGGTCAGAGTAAATCCTATCAGCACTCACCTAATTGTGATTGAGGAAGTTGAGCTTCGGTTCTATCTTCTATATTCTATCTTCGACTCTATCATATCTACACTTGAAACTGTGTATGGAGTCAGCCTCCTCCACATTGCTTCCTAATGCATTCCATCTGTTAACTACTCTGACACTGAAAAGTTATTTCTAATGTCTCTGGGTTCATGTAAGTACTCAGTGTTCACCTGTGTCCCCTTGTGCGTGCACAATGTGTGTTAAATAATCTGTCTTAATCTTCCATATCAGTTCCTCTTACAGTCTTGTATATGGAGATCATGACCCCCCTAACTCTTCTGTCTTCCAGCGACGTGAGGTTTTAATTTCAGTAGTTTTTCTCGTAGCTCATACTCATCATCTCGGGTACTAGTCTGGTGGTATACCTCTGAACCTTCTCCAACTTAGTCTTGTGCTTGACTATATACGGATTCCATGCAGGAGCTGCGTACTTCAGGAATGGTCTGACATACGTGGTATACAAGGTTCTGAATGATTCCTTGCAAAAGTGTCTAAAGGCCGTTCATATGTTGGCCAACCATGCATATGCCGCTGATGATATTCTCTTGATGTGGGGTTCAGGGGACAGGTCTGGCCTGATATCATCCTCCAGGTCTTTCTTTCTCTCTGACTCTTGAAGGGTTTAATTTATCATATGGTACCTTGCATCCGGCCTCCTGCTCTCTACACTTATCATCATTTCTTTACATTTGCTCGAGTTACAACTCTAATAGTCATCTGGTGGACCATTCCTTCAGTGTGTCCAGGTCGTCTTGAAGCCTCAAGCTATCCTCCAATGCCTTAATCCTTCTCATAATTTGGTCATCATCAGTAAACATTGAGATGAATGGGTCTATACCCTCTGGAAGATCATTTACGTAAATGAACAAATCCACAAAGGCCGTGATGACGGTTCGAACCTACGTCCGGGATGATCCCAGGCGCGACTTAGTCGACTGTGCCACGACATGGTAAAAGAATTGCAACCTGGAAGGCTACTCCAGGATGGCCACTAGAGGAATGACACTAGCCACTAGAGGATTTACACTGGCCACTAGAGGATTGACACTGGCCACTAGAGGATTGACACTGGCCACTAGAGGATTGACACTGGCCACTAGAGGATTGACACTGGCCACTAGAGGATTGACACTGGCCACTAGAGGATTGACACTGGCCACTAGAGGATTGACGCTGGCCACTAGAGGATTGACACTGGCCACTAGAGGATTGACACTGGCCACTAGAGGATTGACACTGGCCACTAGAGTATTGACACTGGCCACTAGAGGATTGACACTGGCCACTAGAGGATTGACACTGGCCACTAGAGGATTGACACTGGCCACTAGAGGATTTACACTGGCCACTAGAGGATTGACACTGGCCACTAGAGGATTTACACTGGCCACTAGAGGATTGACACTGGCCACTAGAGGATTAACATTGGCCACTAGAGTATTGACGCTGGCCACTAGAGGATTGACACTGGCCACTAGAGGATTGACACTGGCCACTAGAGGATTGACGCTGACCACTGGAGGATTGACACTGGCCACTAGAGGATTGACGCTGGCCACTAGAGGATTGACACTGGCCACTAGAGGATTGACGCTGACCACTGGAGGATTGACACTGGCCACTAGAGGATTGACGCTGGCCACTAGAGGATTGACGCTGGCCAGTAGAGGATTGACACTGGCCACTTGAGGATTGACACTGGCCACTAGAGGATTGACACTGGCCACTAGAGGATTGACACTGGCCACTAGAGGATTGACACAGGCCACTAGAGGATTGACAGTGATTGGAGTGCTGTTCTTTTACCATGTCATGGCGCACTCGACTAAGGCGTGTCTGGGACCCTCCCGGACGCAGGTTCGAACCCTCGTCACGGCCTTTGTGGATTTGTTCATGTGATGCATCACGCTATTGTGATTTCTGAGTGAATCATTTACGTATATCAGAAACAGGATTGGTCTGAATACAGAGCCCTATGGGACTCCGCTGGTGTGGGGAAAACCTGACTCCAATAACTAATAACTTGTTTGGGTTCTGAGACCCAGTAACTAATAATTAAATAAATATATATATATATATACTTCGATAGCTATGAAGGACCACCACTTTTTGAGAAAAAGTGGAAAACAAAGAGACAATGGAAAAACTAATCCTAGGAACTAGTGTCCTATGGACGATAATCTCTTATCAGAGATTTTGCCTGCCATTTCTGCGAATCACTCCTGTCCTCATCAACGTACATGATACGTTTTGTAGTGGCTAAATGTATTATAAGCTCGCCACACGTACCAGCAACTCCCTCCTTCCCCCCCACTGCTGCACCTGGTCGACGCGCCGAACCCTGCAACGGCCTAACTAGCGACTGCGACCATCCAGCTTCCTCATTGGCCGCCAACCAACACTCCACTCCGGCTCTCCGCCAATCACAAGACCTCACCAGTTATTGTTGGAGTCCCTTACGTTTCTGCCAGCCAGAATATTGTGTGCTCGCAAGCTGTGAACTCCTAAGTGACTCACTCTGTGTGGTCAAGTAGAGGTTCATAGTTAGTGCATATATTCCAGCATTCATATTTTGCTTACTTTTGTATATCAATTCTCCTCCCCATTAACGTAATCTATTTTCATGTTTATATTGTTTATTGTTTTTGCCAGTAAGCCAAGTTTTTGCATTTATTTCAATTTGTGTTTTCTTATTGTTATTAAAATCCATATTTTTTATTATTGCTTTTCGTCTTTCCAACCTTACCACAGATTACCAAATCACGCAGTCATTCTTTTTTTTCTCTTTTTTTTTCCTTTTCTTTTTTTTTTTTTATTATATGTGGCCCAGCAATGACAACTGCTAGTTGGAAGACTGCCGACCACCATTTCCAACTCGTTACCGTCACATATAAATGGGGGCCTGTCCACGGAGCCCTATAAATGGAGTTCTGTCCACGGAGTCACTATTAAATAGAGATCTGTCCACGGAGCTTCACTCAGGTTTGGTAATTGTGGTAAGCGCACTTGGCTCTTATTTCCCTTGCTTCCATTATTCACATTAATCATTCTTTATTTTATATGGTGCTGTGTATATGTACATTACGGGAATAGCATATGGTGAGAGTGAGACAACTTTGGATTACGTGGTGACTGTAGGCCGCAGTCATACTCTTAATTGGTCGTCTCCCCCTTCCGTGTTATCCTCCGTGTTTAACATCTTTGTCCCCCAATATTTCTCACTTTTTGACAGATTATCACATAGGTACCCTGGTACTGTGGTCTGTCTCCGGGTCAATAGCACCCAAGTCCTGCAATCCGACTCTAGGAGGAAAAAGAGGGCTTTAGATCCTCTAGCACGAACTATTATTGGCGAATTGGGACCTCGCCGATAGTTCTCGTCACCAGTTGACACATCGCACCCCTACTCGTCGGTCAGACTGATGGTATTTACTTAAGGTAGGGAATTGGCGTTCTTTCTTTGAGCACAAAAGTTCGCTAATTCTGTAAATACCATATTCAATTTCAGTGGGTACCATTGCTTATGTTCTATAGTGACTTGGCAAGGTATGACTACATTTTTTGGACTACCTCATTTATTTTGAAGCCATTTAGTGTTTCACTTGTATTTTAAAATTAGTTTTCACTAATTAGTAGGATTTTCTTGCCTTTATCCTCCCATAGTGAGTACCAGGTACAAGATTTCCTGCGACCTTATTCATTTACCATCTTGAATTTACTTTAATTATTAATTCTCCACAGGATAGGTATCAGTTGCCACGTTTCCTGTTTCTGACACTCGCCACATTCTCACTATATTCATCTCCTTTGTTTTGCTATATTTTCACCATGTTCCGCTACAAGTTTTCAAAGCAATCCAGAAAGAGAAATAGGGACCTTACGTCACGCTAAGAGGGTCGATTTGTTAACTCTTGCACATGAGTATCACTTAGAAGTTCCTGTTGGAGCCAACAAATTACCATTAATATATGATACTGGATCACCTTGCTGATGAAGATATTATAGATTCTTCTACTACCCATGAACAGCACATTATTTCAGATAAAGATGACTTGAGAGCGATAAAGCTCAAATTGGAACTTGCCAAGATCGAGCTACAGCAACAACAAGAAGCAGCTGCAGCAGAGAGCGTGAGCTGCAATCAGAGAGCGAAGCGCCTGAGAAAGGAAGAAGCTGAGCCAATCAAGAGAGCGTGAAGCTGCCTGAAAAGGAGAAGCGTGAAGCTGCCCTGAAAAGAAGAAAGGAAGGGGGCCCTACTCCTCAAAGGACAGCAGAACGTGAGTTGGCCTTATACAAACAGCGACTCGAGATACAACGCGAACACGACCAACGACAGGCAGAAGCAGCTCTAAAACTGTCGTGACCGAGAACTCACGAGGGACGCTGCACACCAAGCTCAACTCCAACAAGCGGCAGCTAGTCTTCCTCCCAGTTTCAATATCTCCCATGCAAGTAAGTTAATGCCCCCGTTCCTCGAAACGGAGGTTGATGTGTTCTTTACCACTTTTGAGACCTTGCTGTTCAACTTAATTGGCCTGACGACCAATGGGCTACCCTTCTCAGAGTACATTTAACAGGTAGAGCAGCAGTCACACTCAGCACTTTGGCTTCGGAAAACGACTACACCACCCTGAAACAAGCTGTGTTGGACGCCTACCTTCTCTCCACCGAAAGCTATCGACGAAAGTTTCGTGACTACGTCAAGGCAAGTACCACCACCTTCTTAGAATTTGCTAACACCAAACGAAGATATTTCATGAAATGGCTGGAGGCAGCACATGTCTCTACTTTTTCAGAACTTGTCAACCTCATACTGGTTGAAGAATTTTTGAGACGTGTACCTCCTCCTGTCCGCCTATACTTAGCAGACAAGGAAGAGACGGAATTAGTGAAGTGTGCGAAGTCAGCTGACACTTACAGCCTCATCCACCGGCTGACTCCAGATCCTACCAGCAAAGTCTTGGTACAGTTACGAGAAAGCGAGCCCAGATCAAGTACCTCTCAACTGTACTGCAGGTATTGTCGATTATATGGACACACCATTGACAATGTGGTAAGTCCAATCTAAAGGTAATGTCGAACCCCCTAAGTCTAAAACTACTCACCCTAAGTCCGGTAAGCCTGTAATGAATGTTGGTGTTCATGCTAATGATCTCTCTCTCTTTACCAAGCATCTCTATCCAGGAACTATCTCTACCCCGTGGTTCAGATTCAGAGGGACGTTTCGGACTTAAGATCCTAAGGGACACAGCGGCTCTACAATCGATCGTTTTGAAATCGGCTGTGCCCACGTCGCCTACACAGGAGAGACTGTGTTCATCACTGACCTTACTGCTACAACTCCTTATCCACTTGCCCGAGTTTACCTGGATTGTCCCTTCGTGACCGTGAAGTCCAAGTCGCCGTCAGGAAAAGCCTTTTCCCATGCCTGGAGTGCAACTTCTCCTGGGCAACGACTTGGCAGAAGACCAACAACCAAACACAACCTGATCATCAAGGACATATCCAAGGTAAGCAACTCTGTGGTGGATAACCCGATTTTTGAACATTTCCCCAGTAAGGTTCAAGAGAGTGATGAGGTTCTCCTCCTGTTATGGTGACCACCCGTGCTCAAGCTGCACGTCCACAGCCAGCCGACTCTACTGCTACCGCTGTCCCTCAGGACCCTTCGAAACTACCCCCTAACCTGACCACGTGGAGTTCCGTAAGTTACAGAGAGATGATCTTACATGACACCATTATTCTTTCAGGCTGAAACCCAATCCGACAGTGTTCCTGGGTTCTTTATGGAGAACGAAATACTCTATCGCAGGTATAGACCCAGTAAACTGAAGGACGAGGACGATTGGGCAATGTTGAACAACTAGTGATTCCCACCAGCCTGCGGCCCACGATTCTACACCTGGCCCACGGCGCTTTGTCACACTATGGGTTCAACAAGACTTACCATGGAATTCGACAAGACTACTACTGGCCAGGTATGGTAAACGACGTCAAATCTCATGTCAAATTATGCCACGTGTGTCAGTTAGCCGGGAAACCGAACGTTTCCATTCCCAGAGCACCCCTGATACCCATCCAGGTGCCTGAGGAACCGTTCCACAAGCTCATTATCGACTGCGTTGGTCCTTTGCCTCGGACCATGCAGGCAACTCATATATCTTAACCATCCTGTGTCCTACCACCAATTTCCGATAGCAGTTCCAGTAAAAATATTACAGCTGCTACAGTGGTGAAGAATCTACTGAAAATCTTCACCCAGTATGGATTTCCGAGGGGATTCAGAGCGACTGTGGTACCAACTTCACC
>WNGS01129195.1:0-10168 GCA_020271785.1 Procambarus virginalis
CCCTGGTTGGGCACCAGTTGGGCCTGTTGGGCCCTCGCCAAGCCTAACAGGCCCCATGTACCCAACTATGGGAAACCATAAGGTAAACCATTAGACCTGTGTAGGCCTAAGGGGGGGGAGGGGAAAGTACGGCCTTATGCTCTTTAATGGTCCACATTCCTCGGTACCGTACATCCCCCCCCCCCCCTGACCCAAGTATAGAAACTGTAGGCTATTCTGAATGTAATTCTAAAATGTACAAAAATACCTCCGTCATAGTATAGTCTTATACTATTACGTATATACTTTATACTAGACTATAGTCAAATCTGGCCGAGTATATTGTTATATGAACGAGTTTACTCACAGAAATGGTTTCATCTAGATTATTTGTATTAATATTTCTTCTTGATTTTGTAAAGAGAAATGTGTAAGTTCATTTCTATTTTAAAGGTAAATTCTTTGGTTAATGTATATATTTTTAGAGGTCTTGAGAAGGGAGGTGGAGCCAACGGCGATGACTCGCCACCTACACCTCTGTTTACCTGGTGGGCCCTCCCACACCTGCTCTCCTCCCCCCCCCCCCCCACACACACACATACCACCACACACACACACACACACACACACACACACACACACACACACCACACACACACACACACACACACACACCACACACACACACACCACACACACACACACACACACACACACCACACACACACACACACACACACACACACACACACACACACACACACACACACACGTCTCCACTTCCCTCCCACACGTGCCTACCTCCCCCCACACATGTGACCTCCTCCTCACATATGTAACCTCCCCACACATGTGGCCTCCTCCTTCACGCTCTTGAAGCTTTGATAATCATGCAGCAGACATTTAAATCAAAGACAGAAATAACGATCACAGCTCCATCCTGATTACAAGAAATATTGTAATAATAATATTTTTTCTTATTTTTAACTAAGAATCTAAGAATAGGGTTCATTTGGTCTCTCTCTCTCTCTCTCTCTCTCTCTCTCTCTCTCTCTCTCTCTCTCTCTCTCTCTCTCTCTCTCTCTCTCTCTCTCTCTACTGATAGAAGTAATGAGCCTTTAGATATAGTGAGGATGTAAACTTTTCTATAACCTCGTTGTATATAAAGCTGTGAACATTTCTATAGCATGCTATATGAGGCAGATAACATTTGATAACATCATGGTATAATTAGTTTATGTCAGTTATCTTTTCAAATTGTAGTCTTCTTATTTATTTGTTATGTCATTTCTTTGATATGATATCGCTTGAGGGCCGTTAATTGTAAACTGATATTATTAAATTCATTCCACTTACTACTGATTATATTTTAGTAGTGTTGTCATCACTACTTCATAGTTTACCTGTATGCTTTACCACGCTCATTGTAAACTAAATTTTGCAACGGAGTTTCCTTTTAGACTCGGTGCTAGCCTAGTATCAGTGCTAGGCTATCTTGAGGTTATCTTGAAATGATTTCGGGGCTTTTAGTGTCCCCCGCGGCCCGGTCCTCGACCAGGCCTCCACCCCCAGGAAACAGCCCGAGACAGCTGACTAACACCCAGGTACCTATTTTACTGCTAGGTAACAGGGGGCATAGGGTGAAAGAAACTCTGCCCATTGTTTCTCGCCGGCGCCCGGGATCGAACTAGTCAATACATTGTTAATCATTCATTTGTTCCTCTTTTAAGTGAAAAATGCACTTGATATTTTGCAGATAAGTTAGTAATAAATCTATAACCACTCACGAATACATTTTTTTCTAATTACACTAGCATGTAGCAGCTGGTTCACCATCAAAAGGTGCCGGGTTCGACTCCCGCGCAGGAGGGAGACCTTTTTTTTTTAATGTTTTTCTTTCACCAGTTGTTTCTGTTCACATAACGGTCAAATAGAAGCCCGGGAGTTAGACTAAACTGTTGTGGGTGGCATGCTGGGCAAGTTGACCAGTATTCGATCAGGCTTTCTGTACCCCCCGACAGGGAGAATTCAGTAATTTAACGTTGAACAATTGGACTTAGTGACGATGGCCTTGCTTAGGGGGTACTATTGAAGTTAATTAGCCCTCATTGTAGTCAAGAATGCTGCCTATAATGAGTTTACTTCATTATCAATTATATTTACATTATCAATTTTTATTTACATTATCAATTATATTTATTATATTGTTATTTATATTATTCAATTATATTATATTTACTTCATTATCAGTTATATTTAATATAATTATATTTATAATTATAAATATAATTATATTTATATTTAATTTTTTGGTAAACCAAAATTATCTTTTTATTTAAATATTGTTTATTGGTGAAGAGAAATGTAAGGAGAAGTTATCATGGGTGGACGTGATGAGAAATGAATATTGGGAAAGATAATGAGAAATATCACGACAGCTGGTGATGAAGACAATCACATTGAAAATATCTTAACAAAAGAGCATTTTATTTTAAATATTAATACTGTAATATCATCGTAATAATATTATTGTTGTAATAGTAATATTATTGAGGGGACACTAAAAAGCCCCGAAATCATCTCAAGATAACCTCAAGATAGTGTTATTGCTGTAATAATTGCTCTAGGCATTTCCGGAAGATGTTGCGGTGAGCCGGGCGGTGTCTGACGCCTCCAGTCACAGGAGAAATGCCCCGTCTCGTCTTCCAAGAAGTAGTGGGAGTTGAGGCTTGTCTTGTCGTAACACACAGCATCTTATTTATATACACACTTGTGTAATCTCTAGTCTGGAACGCGTGTCATCTTGTTTATGGATAAGCAGTATCGCAATATTGCGAGGTAATTGTTTACATACAAAATTAAGGCAACGGCCTATTGACCCATACGAGGCTGCTACTATTTATATCCACACAAACTCATGCATATATATATATATATATATATATATATATATATATATATATATATATATATATATATATATATATGTATGGCTAACCTACGCTTGAAACTGTCTAACGGGCTCACGTTTGTTATGGTACCCGGTTATCAAGATCAAGATCAACTACAAATCAAGAAGAGTGTTTCCAAACTAGCATTTACTCAAGACTTTCCTACATCGACACTTACCTCCGAAACGGCTCTTTCAGAGATTGTGAAAAATCTGGCCGGCTGGTTGCTGGAGCGAGAGATGTTTTCTCAGTATTTCCTTTCACCTCATTCCTCTGTTTGCCTAGTAGTAAATAGGTGGGCGGGAGTTAGGCAACAGTTGGGAGGAAGGGCAGTATATCTGGCTCCAGGAAGACCTCGGCAACCCTAGCAGGCTTTCTGTCCCCGACATTTAGATTGCAAAGCAAACGAGGACTAGTATTGGCCCTCCATAGAAAACGGACACCTTAAACCTGTGATGTACTTAGGGGGGAATATCTTAATTCGCCGAAAGTGGAGAGCCAATATATTATCCCATTAACCATCGGCATTCAGCGCTGCGGAAAGTAATCTAAATCACCCACAAAGTACAGGGCTGGGGAACATCCTAACTTAGCTACTGCCCTTATCGGAGGGCCATGAAGGTTAAGATTACTATAAACTGTTGTGCAATATTGAAACTTAAACTGGGATCTTGACTCGAACTCAGAGGTGTTCGCGCTCCTGGTATAACTGATGTGCTAACCATTACACCACCCAGACCCTTCAAAAGGAATGGAAACTTCGGAGTATTTCCGCAACAAATCCATCCCCGAGGGCACCAGGGTAGTACACGATCAGATTACGTTTTTCATTAAGCACTTGCATTATTAGGGAGAACTCGTGCCTTTATTCACACACATATACTTGACAAGTGTGTGTATATATATATTGGGAGGGGAACATATGATGGTGTGTAAATTTGTCTCTGCTCCACAGTGCAGTTCCGGGCCATCCTTCTGACCCGGGACCTGAAGCCCTACGACGAGCCCGTCGACGTCTTCATCCTGGTGAGTACTCTTGAGGTGTTTGTGGGTGTGTGAGTGTGAGTGGTTTGGTGCGTGTGCGTGCATGTGTGTGTGTGTGTGGTGTGTGTGTAACTGCAATGTTTAGAGAGATGTCCATATATGCATTCTTGGTCAATTGTGGTTTGTGTGTCCCCCACAACTATACGTGACAGTGGTAACTCGCTCCCTGCACACACACACACACACACACACACACACACACACACACACACACACACACACACACACACACACACACACACACACACACACACACACTAAGTGTACACACTCAAGCTCAGCAAGGTGCTTGCTGAGGAGCACCCTAGCCAGTGTTGCCCCCTGGCGGGATTCCTGGGAAATGTGGAACCTCCTAAATGGTTAAGGTTCTAGTTTAAGGGTGTCTGGTGATGATTGAGTACTCACCCACCTAGGTACCTCAAGGAGCTCCCCTCAACCCACCAGCTAGGTACCTCAGTGGTACCACAATACCAAAATACCAGGCGCGCAGCTTTCAGACAAGCCACACGGCACCTCGGATGCATTTCCGATGGTTCCTTTCATATGAAAGGGGTGACGCCGAGGAAAATAAGACTCGCGTCCCTACCAAAACCAATTTCAGTGACCCCTGAAATGTGATTTTTTTTTTAGAGAACGAATTGGGGAAACACCTTTTAATATTTTTATCGGAATTGATAATTTATGCAAGATTACATATGTAGAGTGTTGGAAAGAGAAAGTACTGTGTCTCCCAAGGATGACCCGACTCTCTTCTGCTCTTGGCCGCAGTCCAAGACTTCCAGCAGCTGAGTTCAGCCGCTTCCAACCTGAAGAAAAACCAGTTTTATAAGCTCTATTATTATCCCTGGAACCCAGTGACGTGCTTGTCTGTCGTAAAACCCATTACACGTCAAAGTTAATGGATATGTGGTTTTTTTTTACCCTGAGCGTGTTAATCTGAGTATTCAGGTTTTGCGATTCGACAAAATATTGACATTTTCAATTGTCTTGTGTATCACTGTGTGTTTTGGGTAATGTTATGCATATTTGTGTGGAGGAGATTTATCATTGCATCCACCAGCGGTGACAGCAGTGACACCTGTTTGACACCAGTGACACCGCTGCCACCAGTGACACCTCTTTGACACCATTGACACCGCTTCAACCGAGACCACGAATCTCATTCAGCTTCATTCCATTCTTATTCTTCTTATTGTCCCGTATTCTCCATATATCCTTCCATTCTTGACTCTTTATCATGGGGTTTTCTCCGTATTGGTGCGTCACTCGGCACTCTGACGTCACGCCAATATTCTTGACAGTGCCTGAAGGATCTTCCCATAATTCCTTGCGGCAAAAACTGGTCGGCGGCTGCTTTTTTGAGTTGCACTACCAGATAGTAACAGGTTTGTTGAACGGTGAGTGGTGTACCCTAGCCAGTGTTGCCCCTGGGGGATTCCTAGGGAATGTGGAACCTGCTCTGGTTAAGGTGACGGGTTAGGGTGACGGGTTAGGGGGCCGAGTTAGGGGCCGGGTTAGGGTGACGAGTTAGGGTGTCTAGTTAGGGGGCCGGGTTAGGGTGTCTGGTTAGGGGGCCGAGTTAGGGTGACGAGTTAGGGTGACGGGTTAGGGGGCCGAGTTAGGGGGCCGGGTTAGGGTGACGAGTTAGGGTGTCTAGTTAGGGGGCGGGTTAGGGTGTCTGGTTAGGGTGCCAGGTTAGGGTGACGGGTTAGGGTGACGGGTTAGGGTGACGGGTTAGGGGGCCTGGTGATGATTGTTATCTTGCAGTCGCCGCGATGTCAAAGGAAACTACACTTCAATCACTGTTGCCAGAAGAGAGACGTACAACTGGAGGCTTCCTCTTGCAGCCATCTTGACTGCCTCTCAGTCTCTCTCTCTCTCTCAGCCTCCTTGCATTCCTTCACTCTCCCTCCCTTTCTTAATATTTCTTTCTTGCAAGCCTTCCCTCACTCCCTCCCTCTCTCCCCCCTTCTCTCGTTCCTCTCCCCCTCCCTCCTCTCCTCATCTCCCTCCCTCCCTCCTTCCCTCTCTCCCTCCCTCCCTGCCTCCTGTCCCTCCCTCCCTGCCTCCTCTCCCTGGCTATGTACCGACCGGGGAAAATATAAGAGTCAGGAGGACTTCCGTTCCCGCTCCACCTTTTCTATCCTAGAATTTGGCGGGAGATGTTGTGACATTACCAACTTGTCCACCAGCAACACTTTCCTTGTCCGGAAGCTCGCCTGCACGCACACGCACGCACACCCACACGCACGCACACGCACGCACCCACACACACGCACACGCACGCACACCCACACGCACGCACACCCACACGCACATACACGCACGCACAAACGTAGTCACAGCTAATACCATACTCAGGATTAAATGTGCATGTGATAAAAATTCTGGAAAGGACGTGAGACAATTCGTTAGACGACTGACAGCCAAAGAGGCGGGGCCCAAGAGCAGACGCTCGGCTCTTGAGGTAAAATTACTTAAATACATGTCTGCGCACGCGTTTGGTATACAACAAATTTCGAAAAATATTAACAAATTAATGCAACAAATATTGTTAAATAATATAAAGTAATTTAATATTTGGAGAAACTTGCGATTGGCTTAGTGTAAGGATACATAGACAAGCTGACAACGTGGTTAGACGGTCTTAGACAAGCTGACAAAATAGTTAGACGGTCCTAGACAAGCTGGCACAATGGCTTCACCACTGTGCCAGGAAGGAACGATGGCATGCTATGCTGGGCTGCCCAACCCACTCTTGCTGCTCTCACGAATGAAGAGAAATATAAGGACACATACAATTGAGATCTCGGGGCCATAGGAATCGTGGGAGTTTCCGTGCACTCTGTCTCTTCCCTGACACGTGTAATTTGGCTCCGCACGTGGTTATTGTGCGGCGGAGTTCATGGTCATGCAGAGGGCAGAAGGTCGCTGGTGTTCAGGGCCTTGCAGGAAGCGTTCGGTTGTGGCGCCCAGGGGGGGGGGGACGTCTCCAGTGGACTCGATATCGGAAAAGCGACGTCAATTCAACGCCAAAATCCACTTCACGAACGTTGATTCAGCTTCGAACCCAAGGCTATTCTGGGATACTGTGTCCCACTGGGACTAGAGGGACGCACATGTCGACGAGCTCAACGGGGTCACAATGCGGGGTCAGAGAACAGCAGATGTTTTTTTTTTTTACCCATAGAACCGCCTACCCGCCGAAGAAACACTGGAAGGGTTAGAAAAGCTTTGGAGTAGGACAGGGAGGCGTCGAACTGGCATCCTGGGTCTCCCTGAACGCGTGACGTACCCATAGACAACGACATACCCATGGACCACGACGTACCCATTGGCCACGACGTGCCCAAAAGTTACATTACCCGGAACCCGGCCGAACCCATTTTAAATTTGGAGCTGGTACTTCGTTCGAGCCCACTGGCGTGCCCCAAAGTGTTTCTCATATCACGTCATTGTGATTTCAAGCTGCTGGCTTCCTGTCCCCGTCGAGGCCAAAAGAGAGAGAGAGAGAGAGAGAGAGAGAGAGAGAGAGAGAGAGAGAGAGAGAGAGAGGCCTCTCACAGACACCACAACACACTCCACCACTCTGCTCATCATGCTCTCAGTAAAGATGTACACCACAGAACCTGCTCTGTAGACATGTATATAAAGCCACAAGGCTCTGTATATACCTGTCAGGCAGCCGCCGTCGTCAAGCTCTTGACCTATAACCACACAAGTGTTGTGGCTCTCTCTCTTAACTCGCCCTCCAGACCAAGTTGTGTGTCAGGTTCTGACGACTTGGTAGAGTTGATCGTCAGGATTTGGCTTATCCACCAGACAGTCAACTGACAGACTTTTTCATACGGTATAATAAGTTTTTATCTCATATACCTGAATATTAGTGTATATTGGGAATTTATGTATAGTTAGAATTGTTAAAGCCACGTTAGGTGTTTGGGTTACTTGGGTAATGAGAGCGTCTATAACAGAGGCGAGGACTGGACAAAGCACGCTTCGAGTCATAGTTCCGAACGCGGTCACGTGGACTCAAACTCAAATCTGACGTATAAAGGTTTCAATAAGTCAGGATATGACTTACGTTATGAATCCGGCGGCCCTTCGATGAAAGGCTGGGATGCTTGGTCAGGGGCGGTGAGTGTGGCCAGTGCAAGCGTGGTGGTAGGCGGTGAAGGTGACGTTGAGTCATTACATACAGAGTAATTACACCTGTAATTACGCCTGTCATGAAGCAGCATCAATGAGCAAATCCGTAGGAGCCTTGATGAGGGGTTCGAACCTAGCCATAGTTGTCTAGAGCGTGTGCCTGGGAACACCCAACGCATAGGTTCGAATCCTCAAGACGGCTCCTTCGGATTTGCTAAGTGACGCTGTTTCCAAGAAGAAGAAGAAGCTCCCAATGCGTGACGAAGCCGCGAGACGTTCCTGACGCAGTGCGTCTAGTTCCTGTTGTTGAGGACTGAGACCTAGTGAGCTGTTGTATCCAGCTAGTGGCATGGTTGTGTCAAAATGAGGTCAACAAAGAGTCGATAGATCAAGTGAAGGGCGGGCAAGCAGCGCGCATGGGCGGCAGCGTGACACAATAGGCCGCGTGACTCACTCTATGGTTCAGCCCCACACTTCCTTACCTCAACCAGACGCTTCTCTAAGTTTCTCTCCCTCATACATGAGCACGAGCTTGTCGAGGAGCTAGAGGGGCCTCAGCTGGGCACCCTGGGGGGAGGCTGGTGGGTGCCGAGGGACCAGCCTCACCCTGGGGGGAGGCTGGTGGGTGCCGAGGGACCAGCCTCACCCTGGGGGGAGGCTGGTGGGTGCCGAGGGACCAGCCTCACCCCGCCTTTGCTAAGACCACAAACGGAAGGGCGATGGTGTGGAAGCTCAATAGAGAGGACATGAGACTCGCTGTTCCATATATCCGGTGATATCTCTTTATCATTCACGCCCCCCTTCCCTCCCTCCAGTGTCGCCTCCCTCCAGTGTCACCTGTCACTCCCTCCAGTATCGCATCCATCCATCCCTTGCCTGGATGTCAGCCTTCCCCGTCATCATTTGTTGTGGTCCTCAGTGTGTATAACAATACATTAGTGGTGGTTGAGTGTTGCTCTCTGGGTTACACGTGTGTGAGTGCTGACCCGACTCTTCTTACCTTCTCTGGCTTCTCTCATCATCATCTTTATATTTGAAACAGTGTGCTGAATCATCATATAAAACTTCGTCATCTAATTTATTCCTCTGAAGAACTTTAGTTCCTTCTGACATCTTTGTCAGTAGGTATTGTGGTTCATTTGTGTCTAGTTTCCAATGATGTCCCTTCGTTATACTGTTGATAGTTTTAAATAATGCATCACTATTAACTTGGTCAATACTCCTTAGAATCACGTCTGAGCTATTCCTTCTCTCCTCCGGTGCGATGAAGTCCAGTTCCCGCAGTCCTTTTCTTTTTTCCCTCAGTCTCAGGGCGTTGGTATGAGCCCTGAGGCATTCTTTTGACCTTTCTAGTTTTGTTTTTGTTTCTAGGTAGGGGTTCCATGCCGGGGCAGCATACTCTAAAATACGTCTCACATAGGCTGTGAATTGCGTCCTTAAGGCTCCTTTGTCCAAGTCCTGAAGGCTATCTGGACTCTTGACTACTTAATATCTATCTGCCGACGTTATCCTGCTGCTGGTGTGATAATCTATATCCAATTTCTCTCTCTTTCGAAAGTGGGAAGTTGCCTCCCTACATTCTGTACTGAATTTGGGGCCTTCCGCTTCGGTTCCTATCCTCATAGCCTTGCATTTGTTTGGGTTAATGTCCAGTAGCCATTTCAGACCATCTCTGAAGATTCTATAGTCCAGGGATGTCAGACTCATTTGCTACCGTCGGCCTGATTTCATAAAATTCTATATAATGCGGGTAATGAAAACCCTCCTCCCCCCTCAGGAGCAAGAGTGAAGAGCTCGTAAAATAATAATAATAATAATAATAAATAATAATAATAATAATAATAATAATAATAATAAAATCCGTAGGAGCCGTGATAAGGATTCGAATGTTTGAACATCAGCACTCTAAAGAAGTTTTTTCCCTTTAAATCAACACACCGTAACAGTTCTTTCTGGCTGCACAAATTCTGGCAGTTCCAAGGATAGAAAGTGGGCCCCAAATGTGTTTAGCAATCATTCTTGGGGTATTTAAAGGTAATATATAT
>WNGS01129204.1:0-10113 GCA_020271785.1 Procambarus virginalis
CTGTGGGGGGTCGGCCAGTTATGTCCTTATATGTAGTGGAAGCGTGTTGAACAGTCTCGGGCCTCTGATGTTGATAGTTCTCTCCTCAGAGTTCCCAAACGAGTACAAATGATGCCATTATAGTCTGCTTGATATATATACAACCCTTGAGAAAAATGAGTTCCCAATTGGCTCTTCATTAATCTGCAAAAGGCCTTTGATACTGAAACTGTAACTACTCTGGCTAAACTTCATCATTGTGGATCTGAGGCATTGCTCTGAACTACATTCGATCCTATCTTAATGACACCAATATGTAGCCATCAATAACGTAATGATAGAGTTGGGGAGGTTAACTGTACGAGTGCCACAAGGCAGCAGCTGAGGACCTCTCCTGTTTCTTAAATTAAGAACATTTGGCAAATTACTGATGTATATAACATTCTTAAACCTATACTATTTGCGGACGATACTATCTTCATCTATCGAGACCCCAATCTCCACACACTAAATAATGTTGTAAATAATAACTTATAAGTCTGTTGATGACTGTCAATCAATAAACAAACTCATACTAAACATAGAAAAAGAACTGCTATATTTTATTTGGAAGTACAGTACTGTAAATCAAACCAAATTCAACCCACAGATAGACAATGTTGTCCATCATTTTTAATGCCAATATTATTTCCTTGGGCTATACATAGACTAAACTTTAACACCCACATACACACAGCCCAAAACACAAAGGTTCAAAAACTGTTGGTATATACTCTAAAATCAGATATGTTCCTGATTTTTGTTATGAAAGGAGAGCAGAGCTCTCCTTTGAGAGAGAGCTCTGCTCTCCTTTCATTATACTACTTGCTAATCTATCCCTATCTTACATACGGTATCTGTACATGGACTTCAACCACTACATATTACCTCAAATTACCAACCACTGCTCTTTGTTTCTCTTGCTCCACTGCTTTAATTCTATACATTAATTACTGTACTCTCCACCACACTGTTTACATATCCCTCACTTTATTATCTTCCTCATTGTGCACACTCGCTAAGTTCCCTCTTCTTGATGGGTGCAATGAAGGATGAATAGACTGGCAGGACAAATAGGAAGTGAGGGTTAATGGAGGGCACGGAAGAGTGGACAAATCTAGAAACGAATTAACTCTCCTAATGTGCTAAAACTGCAGAAAATTTAAATTTATCCATTGGCAAGATCATAACGAGATTAGTATGTGGATAGATATCCACTGGGTATGCTTGGGTTCGAGGGTGGTTAGTCTGCACTAGCATGGGCGAACTCATACTGCCATTGTTCACATCTGGCATCCCTGTTGAAAATGGGGAGTACCACTAGGAACAAGATACTGTGCCAGCTTTGGCTCTTCCCCAATCCCATGGCTTTCCTTGGCAATGACACGACTTGATAATGGTGCAGGCCAGACTGAAACGTCATCGTTTTTTTTATCATCTGATGTGTAATTTGATCATCATGGCTTTCCTCCTGCCACTGACACAGCAAGTTGTGAAGCATCTCTTGACTTACATATTGGCCCTCACACAAACCAATGGGCATTTTATGGAACAGACATGCAACTATCTGAATTACATTGCTCCGCTAACAGTCATGCACCTCCTCTTAGAATGTCCTATTTTCAGGATGATTGTAGGTCTTGCTTTTCCTATGTCCCCGAGTCACTTTTGCTCAGCAAGATCCTTAGCGAGTCCGATATCTTTGACAATGCTATTGTTATGCCATTTAGTTCTAGTGATCCTGATAGATATTTGGGCCTTTTTAATATTTAGGACCATCTATGTCACTGGATAATCTTCCAAGCTTGGTACCTTGTTTTGATAATTACTTCTTTCCTAACAAAGACAATAAATTATTGTAATGCTTAAAAAATACAAATGCCAAGAATATATTTAATTGCATTAACCACATATTCTACATATTTGTCAATCACAGAATTAGCTATAATCAGTCTATGTGAACATAAATATTCATTTCAATATAATGAGAATATCATAAAAAGATTTGTTCCATATGTAGCAATGACCAGAAATGACAACAAAGCACTTACAAATAATAAAATTTGTGTGTGTACCCTAAAATTGCATATGAAACCACCATCATTACTACCAACCAATGAGTATTCAGGTAATGATGTGTTCCTGGGGAAAATGTTCACCTTAACCGTATGCAAAACTCCTTCACTGGACATGAGACTTTGCGTGGCTTTAACAATGAACCTGAATTTATGCTACGGCTATTTGGCGCTAACATATTTCAGTTCAGTTACATCTTCAATGAGATCCTATTAGGCATGTCAATAGTAGATAATTGACTTCATATTGACTAATAAAACCCTTCAACTCTACATATTTAGTTGCTAAACACAGTTGCATGTAAAAGACAAATTTTTGTGACATTGTTATCACCATGTTAAAATCTCTTAGTATTGAAAAAACAATAACAAACATTAGCCATACTTATTTACAAATGAATAACCCAAGTAATTATCAACCTAAAAGACCAACACTCAAACACTTTTTCCCTAACTTTGATTTGCTTTTTTTAATATTAAGTACTGTACTGTTTGTATGTAAAAATATATATAAATGATGCAATCCACAATATCACAAGTAACAGCATTTTGTTTAATATACTTAGATCACTGAAGATTTAGACTCGAGACCTGAGTAATGTCACTAGCAAATAGGCCAGTGTGTTCTCAATAAGGATCTCATAAGTACCTAACTGGTTCTCAACTGAAACTTAAACCTTTACCTGGAGAACCAATATGGTGGTAATCCACCAAGTCATGTCCTACATGACAGATGGAGGAGTGCACTGTTACCAGACACCACACTGGAGCTCTGGGGAAGATTTAAAGTTCTAACCATGTACCAGTTAGGTACCTCTGAGATACTATTTGCTAGTGACATATTTTGAGCCTAGATTCAGAGTCCCACAATGATCCACATACTGTAGCAGTATTACCCACAATATTGTGGCTCGTGATTATATATATATATATATATATATATATATATATATATATATATATATATATATATATATATATATATATGTCGTACCTAGTAGCCAGAACTCACTTTTTGGCCTACTATGCAAGGCCTGATTTGCCTAATAAGCCAAGTTTTCCTGAAATAATATACTTTGTCTAATTTTTTTCTTATGAAATGATAAATCTATCCATTTCATTATGTATGAGGTCAATTTTTTTTTATTGGAGTTAAAATTAATGTAGATATATGACCGAACCTAACCAACCCTACCTAACCTAACCTAACCTATCTTTATAGGTTAGGTTAGGTAGCCGAAAAAGTTAGGTTAGGTTAGGTTAGGTAGGTTAGGTAGTCGAAAAACAATGAATTCATGAAAACTTTGCCTATTAGGCAAATCGGGCCTTGCATAGTAGGCTGAGAAGTGCGTTCTGGCTACTAGGTACGACATATATATATATATGTTATTAAATATGACCGAAAAAGTAAGATTAATAATTCTAACACGATTTTCTCAATTTTCCTTATGTTTGTTTTTACTGATGACGGTAAATGAAAAATCAATTCTCCAAAATTCATTCTTTATTTCTTAGTCTGACGCGACACTTGAGCGCGTTTCGTAAAACTTATTACATTTCAAAGACTTTAGTTACACACACACAGAACAACTATAACTGAACAGAGTTTAAACAGCTTTTTTTTTTATACCTGCATTTGGGTGAGGTGACATGTTACAATGGTTTGGGGTGAGGTGAGAACAAACACAGAACACGAAACAATGGTATAAGCTAAGGGAAGAATAGATCTGTAACTGCAGAAGGCCTATTGGCCCGTATTCTTGATGTTTCTATATTGGAGCGGAGTCTTGAAGTGGGTAGAATATAGTTGTGCGTTAATTGGCTGTTGATTGCTGGTGTTGACTTCTTGATGTGTAGTGCCTCGCAGATGTCAAGCCGCCTGCTGTCGCTGTATCTATCAATGATTTCTGTGTTGTTTGTTAAGATTTCTCTGGTGATGGTTTGGTTGTGGGAAGAGACAACCTTCCCACAACCAAACCATCACCAGAGAAATCTTAACAAACAACACAGAAATCATTGATAGATACAGCGACAACAGGCGGCTTGACATCTGCGAGGCACTACACATCAAGAAGTCAACACCAGCAATCAACAGCCAATTAACGCACAACTATATTCTACCCACTTCAAGACTCCGCTCCAATATAGAAACAACAAGAAATACGGGCCAATAGGCCTTCTGCAGTTACAGATCTATTCTTCCCTTTAGCTTATACCCATTGTTTCGTGTTCTGTGTTTGTTCTCACCTCACCCCAAACCATTGCAACATGTCACCTCACCCAAATGCAGGTATAAAAAAGAAAAGCTGTTTAAACTCTGTTCAGTTATAGTTGTTCTGTGTGTGTGTAACTAAAGTCTTTGAAAATGTAATAAGTTTACGAAACGCGCTCAAGTGTCGCGTCAGACTAAGAAATAAAGAATGAATTTTGGAGAATTGATTTTTCATTTACCGTCATCAGTAAAAACAAACATAAGGAAAATTGAGAAAATTCGTGTTAGAATTATTAATCTTACTTTTTCGGTCATATTTAATAACATATGTCTACAGGAAAGACTGCTACCAAAATATACTAATATATATATATATATATATATATAATATAGGGGGTACCACCACTGGTGCAATTATAGGGACCCACAGCCTCAAAGAAGGGAACACAGAGCATTCAGAGAAAAACTTGCCATTTAACTCTGAATACATATAGTGTCCGCTTCTCCTACCACCCCCTTATATATATATATATATATATATTATATATATATATATATTTATAATATAATCTTGTACCATATAGCCAGGAGTTGCCTAACAAGCCAAATTTACTTAAGAACTAAATTATTGGTAAACTTTAATTCATTAATAAAAAATTATTCTAACAAAATATGCACTCTTAATAAAAATCTTTGCACCCTAACCTAACTTTTAATACAGTATCTTGTTATTCAACTGCACCTAACATAGGTAAGCCTATGCCTATATTATTATGTTAATAAAGAAATCAATGTTCATTTTATTTAGGAATACTGTATTTAAAAATCTACAAAATTACTATTAGGCAGTCTTGGCTATTATGTACAACATGGATACATGTTTGCATCTGTGTAATTACCGAAGTGTAGTTACAGAACGAGAGCTATGCTTGTGGTGTCACATCGGCCCCATAATCTTTGTTATACACTACTTTGAAACTGCTGATTTTGGCATTAACCACCACAAACTGTTTGAACTGGACATCTAATAAGCTCCTGTGCTTTCCAAGCTGGAGTCTGACCTCATGTTCTAGGCATTTCTAGGTTTTAAAATTATAAATTTTTTAAATGTGATCATATCACCTCTTTCATTCTATTTACAGTACTAGGTTTTGCATGTTTAATGCATGTAGTCTTTTTAAGGTTTGGAAACATGTCTTCACATCTTTTCTATTTTGTTTGTGTGCATTTTTAGGTATGGGCACTATTCAGCTACAGCATATTAAATTTCCCTATCATGAATATCGCAAATAGTTTGTGTTAAAAAAAAAATAAAAAATATATGGAGATTGATTGATTTTGAGGTTTACAAGGCATAGGCTCTTCTCCCAAATCATTCAATGTTTACTCTGGTGAGTGTTTACTATCCTGAACCACCCATAAATATGTCGGTTTTCAATATTTTTTCAAGTATTTTGTTACCCATTTTCCTATGTCATAACATGGTATTTATCCTCATTATATTCTATACGTCATGCGTTGCTCCATTCACTCATTTTGTAGGTCATGGCAACCATCTAAATCTTTACTAGTAACTTGGCATCCTCCACATTGTGGAGGATGCTAAGAGGGAATGCTTCAATTATACAATTGAAGCATATGCTCTGGTAGGTAATAAAATTATAATTATAAAATTGGTTTATAAAACCAATGAACATTACTGGTGCTAGAACTGAACCTTGAGATATTCTATTAGTGACATTTCTCCAGTCTAAATTGTAACCTATCCACCGCTGCCCACTGGATGGGGGGCGGTGTGCAGGACAAACATAAATTGTGACACTAGCTCTCCACATATGTCAGTTGCTTAATTTAGAACCTGTACTTGAGGTCGATCTCGAACCCATTGTTGATGTGACGACTTATATTGAATTTTGTAACTAGCTCATCAAGATTATAACTTGCTTAGCTAAATGAATTGTGGGGCTCAGTCCCTGAGCCCATTATGTGCCTCTGTAACCCTTTCCACTACTGCCCACAAGATGGGTATGGGGTGCATAATAAATGAACTAAACTAAACTAATACACTGCCTCTAATTTTCTTTTTGTCAATTTTTCATTCAAGTCAGTAGTATACTTTGTGTTCTAGCATCCAGAACAGCCTCTTGTATAGTATTGTCAAGGGCCTTTCTCTTCAGGTTCAGGTAGATACAATCGGCACCACCTCTCTCTTGCAAGATCTCTGACTTAATCATAAAAGCTAAGGTGATTTGATTTCAGAACCTTTCCACTTGAAAACCATAGTATGTCTTATGTCATAGGAAATGTAGATGTTTATCTCTCAGAATGTTTGGTAATATGTTTATTGTTTGTGATGTGTGTATATGTATGTATTAACACGATGTACTGAACGGGGTGAGAATAGCTTGAGCTACCTCATCCCTTTGTGTGTATTTTACCTCAATAAACTTATTTCAATTTCAATTTCTTATGTCATGTCATTTCTTTCCAGGTATTCTACACATTTTAATCATCATGTGTAGTGATTTTACTACAACTCTTCAATGATACAAGTTTATAATTTAGAGGGCCATTGTCTGCTATGTATTAGATCTGTGTACCTTTTTCCATGTCTGCAAGGTTCCCTGTTTGCAGTAATTTGTCAATCTTTACAATGTGCAGTAGGGCACTAATCCTTGAAATGTATGTGTGTGTGTGTATTCACCTATTTATGCTTGCAGTTGAACATCTGCTCTTTAAGCACCACCTTTTGACCATTAGTACAATGGAGCGATTCTTTTCCCTTATAATACCGTATTTACATTTAAAACTTTTAAATTGGCTTTAACAACTTCCTCATCGGGAGTGGGGGGGGGGTTGTGTTTCAAAAACAAAGTTTCAGAAACACACAAGAAAGAAGAAAATATTTTAGTCTCACAAACAGCACAATTCAGCTTAAGGTCTGTTAACCCCTCAAAGTGCAATCATTTAAAAATGGTCATACCCGCTTACAAGAAAAAAATATATAGAATTATTAAATTGTATGCAGACTAAAAGAAAAACAAAAGTAAATGAATATGTACCTTTTTTACATGGTTGAGAAGCTGTGAAAGGTTATGGAGTGTCCATGTGATCTGATGTCTATCAACACACGATGCCAACTTTGCAACACCAAGGCATGCGAGACACACAACTCCGGTGCTCTCCTTGGATGTTTCACTGATTATCACTGGTTTCTATTTATAAGAATGTGTGTGTCTGATTAACTTGATAACTCTCAAACAATACAATTGAGTACAATTGGTATTATACCTGGCGAGAATATAGGCCATGGATGAGGGTGTGGTCCATAGGTGAAAGGTGTAGATCATGGGCGAGGGTGTAGAGAAACCATATAAACAAAATACATGGGTGTTTACTGGATGATTAAATAGGGCCTAATTGGCCACTTTCAATATGGTATGGAAACAAAGGTGTAAGACCAATTACCTACCCACAGATGACAGCAGGCTCCTAGTAAACATAATGCATGATAATGGTTCAATTGGTGATGATTGGTTTACCTGGTATAATTTATTACAACCATATAGCATTGTGAAAACCTTATGAACATCATTGGTATGCATATTATGTAATCATGATGGAATTTTATACAATGACTGCATTCACCTAATAACCTTTATGATAACTGCATTCACATAGTAATGTAACCATACAAGGATAGCTGGATTTTTCATGGGTCAGGGTAAAATCCATTATATCCATACAAAGCTATTCTTATTTGCATCACACCTATAAAACCCAGACAACATTAGTTTAAAGGATCATGTGACAATAACCGCATTATCCCATGCATCATGATAGGACAATAACAGCTTTCTAAGGGTTAAAGATGAAAATATTTGCAGTTTGTTTCCCCGAGTGTTCTGAACTGAGAGTTGTTACTAGTGCATAATTACCAGGTGTATATATTTAGTTATCATTTGAACATATAACAAAAAATCAAAATCAAATGCTGTATAGCAAACTGAGTATGCAATAGATAGATTTTTCTGCCATGTGAAATATAAAGTACTGAATTTTGAGAATAAAATCCACTGCTTGAAGTTTTCAAGTTTTTAACAATATGTACATTATAAAAACCCTTTTTAAGGATCAACATAACACGCAATCATACAATATAATCTTTTAACCACATATAACCAAAAAGTAATAGTCACAAACAGTAGCTTCACTGCATCACAACTACTAATACATACTGGACGGGAGAAGTTTACCATTTATCAAGATAGATTGAGAATAAGTTGGGTTACATAAAAACTTGGCATAAAACAAGTAAAATAAAATATCAAGGAAATTAAACAATCACAAGAAACTTAAAATTCACAAACTTTAAAAAGGTCACAAGAAGAAATCATTGCACTGCGGAGAATCCCAAAGTATCAGTGCAACTTGACCAGTAATTTTCCCTAATGTGTAATGCTTTGTTAACACAAACTTGTTGCACTATGTACTGTACAGTGTGTGTTTTATACTGACTTGCGTCTGTCTCATCTTTGGTGTTATTACTATGAATAAACACTCTTTATATAATATCTTTACAACCTCAGTGTATTGTTATACTCAAGTAATATAAAAAAGTCTTGAGCCTGCTATTCACAAAATATATTTATATATAATATTTATAGATTTATATACACACTCAGAAAAGCGAGTCTTTTATAAAACCAATAAAACTACTGTCTTTGGAATTGTTAGATTAACCCTTTAGTCAACTAAAGTTTATTAAATTTAAATGCTAACTGGTATTAAACTGACAGTACAAAGTGAGCACTAAATTTGTCAACTTCAGAGCTCATTAAAATCTTAGAAATGCATAAAATGCAAGTACCTCTGTGTGGCACTGAGGAGATAACGACATATATTAACACGCAAAAGTGTCACTGTCAACTAGAGGGAAATCTGAATTCTAAACTTGGCACTGCCACCATCTGTTCTTGTGCAAGAGCAGATAACTCTAGTAGCCAGTCTCTCAGCAGTACGGCACATCTTGCCGCATGGTGTTTTTCACCAACCGGGCACGAACTTGCACCAGTGTCAACACTGGCTAATGATGATCGTTTTATGTACCTTAGGAAAGTCAAAACAATGACAATACATAATTATTAAAAGTGAAATAGGTAAATGAAAAATAGGGTGATAAAATATCCTAAATCAAATACAGTACAGTATTTATATCATACACAAATAAAGCAATACAGTCATATACAGTACAGTATACATAATCTCCCATATCAAAGCTAAGACACTGGACACTAGATATCTTCAATTTTCATTTTAGGATTACATCCATTCCCTGCATGCCAGCCTAAAATGAGATACAGTGGTACCTCAGATTACGAGCATTCCTGTTTACGAGTTTTTCGGTTACGAGCAGGATTTGCTCGGAAATTTACATCAGAATATGAGTTGTTGCCTCGGAATACAAGGATGTTGATATGCAGGCCGACCTAGCGCGTGGTGGCATGGCGATCGCCCCTCAGTTTTACCAGAGCCTTGCGCCCAGTGACCTATCCCACCTGATTTTTCACAAGGATTTACAGTTTTTGTCGATTTGGGGCCATTTGAGCATAAAATTGTTATTATATATCTCGCCATGGGTCCCAAGAAAGCCAGTGGTAAGGTTCAACCTAAGAAAATAGTTGTGATTAGAGGCAGTAGAGGATGTCCCTTCCTCATCAAGAAATGTGTAAAGTATGGAAGAACTGCAAAGTTTTGTTGAAAAAACTCGCCCAGATAAAGCTGTAGCAGGCTGTTGCAGTGACCTTT
>WNGS01129227.1:0-10227 GCA_020271785.1 Procambarus virginalis
TAATATGAATAAAATAATTGTTTTGCTTAGTAAATATCCTAAAATCAACAGGCTCACCATGAGACAACTGTGTACCAGAGATTACACATGGTCTGTGGGCGTCATTGCACATGCATATACGCTTGTTGTGCTGTGTTACGGTGCCAATTTCTGGTTGTAGACTAAGTTAGGCCAGTAGGGGCAACTTTAGGAACATTGGCCTTATACTAAACAGTAAGTCACAACAGCTCTCCAGTACTGAGGGTTCTGATGTAATAAGCAGTCCAACCAGAACGGGTCAAGTCCAGAGACGAGTCTTCTCGCATTGTCCTCCACCTTGTCAAGAATCCTGATGAACGATGCCGTACAAACCTTCCTTGAGAGTTATGCGTATTCAGGATGGGAGGCATCTTGTGCTTATTATATGGTATCGTAACTTTTGATGTCAAGCAGACATGAGATGCACCTGTCGGGCTCTGAGAATCTATTCAAACAACCAGGCTTTGGGCACAGGGAGAACTGGCCAGCCAGTCGCTGAGAGCTAGAAACAACTGATTGGTATGTCTTGCTCCAAGGGGACGTGAACAGCCAAGCAAACGCCTTCACCAGTCGTTTACTGGACCTCCAGCATAGGCATATCCTTCACCGGCAGTATGTGACCAAGCCTATTGGGCAGCCTTGGTTTGAATATTGCTGCCGGATGGCAGCTGAAGCCAAAAACAACGACTGGAGGAGAGTTAAAAGGTATCTCTCGGCGCATAACAGAAACATTCAAAGACAATCTTGTCGAATAATGAAAGAAGTTCAAAAGTGAACTATATCCACATGGGAATCTTAAACTCGAAAAAACTTGCATCTGGAAGGGTTGGATCCAAGATCTGGTGGTCTCTGGTGAAAGATCGGCTGGGATACTCATCTGAGGCAGCTCAAGCAATCAGGAGAAAGCTGTTCTACTAGTAAACAACTCTGCTGCCAAGATGCAAGTTCCTAATCCTGTACGTCAGCCTCCACATCCTGCCCCATGCACTGTGTCTAGGATGACTGAATTGGTTATAAATAACCACCTTAACTGGTAAACATGTCTAGAATTCTTCTCTTCTTCTTGAGATGATTTCGGGGCTTTTTTTAGTGTCCCCGCGGCGCGGTCCTCGACCAGGCCTCCACCCCAGGAAGCAGCCCGTGACAGCTGACTAACACCCAGGTACCTATTTTACTGCTAGGTAACAGGGGCATAGGGTGAAAGAAACTCTGCCCATTGTTTCTCGCCGGCGCCTAGGATCGAACCCAGGACCACAGGATCACAAGTCCCGCGTGCTGTCCGCTCGGCCGACCGGCTCCCTTAAAGTTAAAGTCTTAAAGAGGGTAAAGAAAGAGGAGGCACTTAACTACAGACCCGTATCACTGACGAGCACCCCCAGCAAAATACTTGAAAGAATAATTAGGCTAAGACTTGTTGCACACCTGGAAACCATTTGGTTTGTAAACAAATATCAACATGGGTTCTGGAGAGGAAAATCATGCCTAACAAACCTTTTGGAATTCTTTGATAAAATAACAAGGCAAGACAGAGAAGGCGGGGCAGACTGCATATTTCTAGACTGCCAAAAGGCCTTTGATACAGTATCGCACATGAGACTGCTATTCAAACTCGAGAGGCAGGCGGGGGTAGGGGGAAAGGTCCTAGCATGGATAAGGAACTACCAAACAGGAAGGAGCCAAAGAGTTACGGTAAGGGGCGAGAAGTCGGACTGGCGAACAGTAACAAGTGGAGTACCACAAGGATCGGTGCTGGGACCAATTCTATTTCTTGTATATGTTAACAACATGTTTACGGGTGTAGAGTCCTACATGTCGATGTTTGCGGATGACGCAAAGTTGATGAGAAGAGTTGTGACAGATGAGGATTGCAGGATCCTCCAAGAGGACCTGAACAGGTTGCAGAGATGGTCAGAGAAATGGCTACTGGAATTCAACACGAGCAAATGTAAAGTATGGAAATGGGACTAGGAGATAGGAGACCAAAGGGACAGTATACAATGAGGGGAACAGCCTACCTGTGACGACGCGCGAAAGAGACCTGGGTGTGGACGTAACACCTAATCTATCTCCTGAGGCACATATAAATAGGATAACGACAGCAGCGTACTCTACACTGGCAAAAGTTAGAACATCATTCAGAAACCTAAGTAAGGAGGCATTTAGGGCTCTTTACACTGCCTACGTGAGGCCAGTCTTAGAGTATGCCGCCTCATCATGGAGTCCCCATCTAAAGAAGCACATAATGAAACTGGAAAAGGTTCAGAGGCTTGCAACGAGACTCGTCCCAGAGCTACGAGGGATGGGGTATGAGGAGCGCCTGGGGGAACTATGCCTTACGACACTAGAAAGAAGAAGGGAGAGGGGGACATGATAGGAACGTATAAAATACTCAGAGGGATTGACAGAGTGGACATAGACGAAATGTTCACACGGAATAGTAACAGAACGAGGGGACATGGATGGAAGTTAGAAACTCAGATGAGTCACAGAGATGTTAGGAAGTTTTCTTTTAGCGTGAGAGTAGTGGGAAAATGGAATGCACTTAAGGAACAGGTTGTGGAAGCCAATACTATTCATAATTTTAAAACCAGGTATGATAGGGAAATGGGATAGGAGTCATTGCTGTAAACAACTGATGCTCGAAAGGCGGGATCCAAGAGTCAATGCTCGATCCTGCAGACACATATAGGTGAGTACATATAGGTGAGTACACACACACACACACACACACACACACACACACACACACACACACACACACACACACACACACACACACACACACACACACACTAAGTGAATACACACAGAGAGGAGGAGGTTCCAGGAGTTCTTCACAACCAACAGAACAAGGTGAGGTCACTGTGCTAGGAGAACGGTAAGTAAACAAGGCGGCCTTGGATGAGTTCGAAATTACGAGAAAGGAGGTCAAAAGACACCTGCTGGATCTGGATGTTAGAAAGGCTGTTGATCCAGACGGGATCTCACCATGGGTACTGAAAGAGTGTGCAGAGGCACTTTGCTTGCCACTCTCCATAGTGTATAGTAGGTCACTGGAGATGGGAGACTTACCAGAAATATGAAAGACGGCGAATATGGTCCCAATATACAAAAAGGGCGACAGGCAAGAGGCACTGAACTACAAGCCAGTGTCCTTGACTTGTATACCATGCAAGGTGATGGAGAACATCGTGAGAAAAAACCTGGTAGCACATCTGGACAGAAGGGACTTCGTGACAAATCGCCAACATTGGTTCAGGGAGGGTAAATCTTGCCTGACTGGCTTAATAGAATTCTACGACCAGGTGACAAAGATTAAGCAAGAAAGAGAGGGTTGGGCAGACAGCATTTTCTTGGATTGTCGGAAAGCCTTTGACACAGTAACGCATAAGAAGCTGGTACATAAGCTGGAGAGACAGGCAGGTGTAGCTGGTAAGGTGCTCCAGTGGATAAGGGAGTGCCTAAGCAACAGGAAGCAGAGAGTTCCGGTGAGGGGTGAGACCTCCGATTGGAGTGAAGTCACCAGTGGAATCCCACAGGGCTCTGTACTCGGTCCTATCTTGTTTCTGATACATGTAAATGATCTCCCGGAGGGAATAGATTCATTTCTCTCAATGTTTGTGGACGATGCCAAAATAATGAGAAGGATTAAGACAGAAGAGCACTGTTTGAGGCTCCAAGAAGACCTAGACAAACTGAAGGAATGGTCGAACAAATGGTTGTTAGAGTTTGACCCAACCAAATGTAATGTAATGAAGATAGGTGTAGGGAGCAGAAGGCCAGATACAAGGTATCATCTGGAAGAGGAAATTCTTCAGGAGTCTGAGAAAGAAAAAGACTTGGGAGTTGATATCACGCCAGACCTGCCTCCTGCAGCCCATATCAACAGGATAACATTAGCGGCATATGCCAGGCTGGCCAACATACGAACGGCATTCAGAAACTTGTGTAAAGAATCATTCAGAACTTTGTATAGCACATATGTCAGGCCAATCCTGGAGTATGCAGCCCCAGCATGGAGTCCATATCTAGTCAAGGATAAGACTAAACTGGAACACACACACACACACACACACACACACACACACACACACACACACACACACACACACACACACACACACACACACACACACACACCACACACACACACACACACACACAAACACACACACACACACACACACACACACACACACACACACACACACACACACACACACACACACACACACACACACATACACACACATGGGGTAGGAAGCAGGAGACCAGATACAAGGTATCATTTGGGAGATGAAATACTTCAAGAGTCAGAGAGAGAGAAAGACCTGGGGTTTGATATCACGCCAGACCTGTCCCCTGAAGCTCATATCAAGAGGATAACATCAGCAGCATATGCCAGGTTGGCTAACATAAGAACGGCCTTTAGAAACTTGTGTAAGGAATCTTTCAGAACATTATATACCACATATGTCAGACCAATCCTGGAGTATGCGGCTCCAGCATGGAGTCCCTATCTAGTCAAGCATAAGACTAAACTGGAAAAGGTTCAAAGGTTTGCCACCAGACTAGTACCCGAACTGAGAGGTATGAGCTACGAGGAGCGACTGCAGGAATTAAACCTCACTTCGTTGGAAGACAGAAGAGTTAGGGGGGACATGATCACCACATTCAAGATTCTCAGGGGAATCGACAGGGTTGATAAAGACAGGCTGTTTAACACAAGGGGCACACGCACTAGGGGACACAGGTTGAAACTGAGTGCCCAAATGAGCCACAGAGATATTAGAAAGAACTTTTTTAGTGTCAGAGTGGTTGACAAATGGAATGCATTAGGAAGCGATGTGGTGGAGGCTGACTCCATACACAGTTTCAAGTGTAGATATGATAGAGCCCATTAGGCTCAGGAAACTGTACACCTGTTGATTGACGGTTGAGAGGCGGGACCAAAGAGCCAGAGCTCAACCCCCGCAAGCACAACTAGGTGAGTACAACTAGGTGAGTAACACACACACACACACACACCACACACACACACACACACACACACACACACACACACACACACAGGGGAGACATGATCACAACCTACAAAATCTCAGAGGAATCGACCGGGTAAACAAGGATAAACTATTCAACACTGGTGGGACGCGAACAAGCGGACACATGTGGAAACTGAGTACCACATGAGCCACAGAGACGTTAGAAGGAACTTTTTCAGTGTCAGAGTAGTTAACGGATGGAATGCATTAGGCAGTGATGTGGTGGAGGCTGGCTCCATACACAGTTTTAAATGTAGATATGATAGAGCCCAGTAGGCTCAAGAATCTGTACACCAGTTGATTGACAGTTGAGAGGCGGGACCAAAGAGCCAAAGCTCAACCCCCGCAAGCACAAATAGGTGAGTACAAATAGGTGAGTACACACACACACACACAAGGGACAAGAAAATGAACAGAAGAAAGTGAGCTTCAAGGCAATGTACACTAACATAGATGGGATTACAAATAAAACAAGTGAACTCGGAGAATGGGCACTAGAAGAAAACCCAGACATAATAGCACTCATAGAAACAAAGCTAGCAAAAACCATAACAAACGCAGTGTTTCCACAGGGCTACTATGTAGTGAGGAAAGAGAGAGAAGAGAGAGGAGGAGGAGGTGGTGCAGCTTTGCTACTAAGAGAAGGTTGGAGTTTCGAAGAGATGGTAATTCAGAACTGTGAAGGTATCAGTGACTACATATTAGGCACCATAGCAACTAGAGGACAGAAAATTATAGTAGTAGTCATATATAACCCCCCCACCGAATGACAGAAGAGCCAGACAGAAATATAATAGAAACAACTTGGCCACCATCAATATAATAGAGAGAGCAGCTTCTGTGGCTAGCAGGAACGGATCCAGACTACTAATCATGGGAGACTTCAACCACGGGAAGATAGATTGGGGGAACAGAGACCCACATGGAGTCCCAGACACATGGAGAGCTAAGTTGCTGGACATGGCAACAAGAAACTTTCTAAGTCAACACGTCAAGGGACCGACAAGAATGAGAGGAGGGGATGAACCAGCCTTGCTTGATCTGATATTTACCCTAAATGAGTCGGATATAAGGGAAGTTAAGTTGGAAGCCCCCATGGGAATGAGTGATCATAGCGTTTTGAGCTTTGAGTACCTGGTTGAGCTAGGAATTATCACCCCCAAAAAAGAACTGGGAAACAAAGGGCTGGCGTACCAAAAGGGAAACTATGAGGAGATGAATAAATTCCTATCGGATATGCATTGGGACACACAACTCGGAACCAAGTCCGTACAAGACATGATGGACTATGTCACCCAAAAATGTCAGGAGGCTGTAAGCAGGTTTGTCCCATCCCGACAGGAAAAAAACAGAGAAGCAAAGGAAGAATCCTTGGTTTAATGGGAATGTGTGAAAGCAAAGGAGCTGAACAAAAGGGCATGGAGGAACTTCCGTAATAAGAGAACACCAGAAAGTAGAGAGAGATACCAGAGAACCAGGAACGAGTATGTTAGTGTGATAAGAGCAGCTGAGAAAAGGTATGAAAATGATATAGCTAATAAAGCCAAGAACGAACCAAAGCTACTACACAGTCGCATCAGGAGGAAGACAACAGTGAAGGAACAGGTGATGAAATTTAGGGTGGGTGAGGACAGGTACACAGAGAATGACAAAGAGGTGTGTGAAGAACTCAACAAAAGGTTCCAGGAGGTCTTTACAATAGATCAGGGAGACGCCACGGTGCTAGGAGAGGTGGCAGCAAACCAGGTGACCTTGGAATGTTTCGAAATCACAAGAGATGAGGTCAAGAAGCACCTATTGGAGCTGGATGTGAGAAAAGCTGTTGGGTCGGACGGAATCTCACCATGGGCATTGAAAGAGTGTGCAGGAGAATTTTGCTTGCCACTCTCCATAGTGTATAGTAGGTTACTGGAAACGGGAGACCTACCAGAAATATGGAAGACTGCTAATGTAGTACCAATATACAAAAAGGGTGACAGACAAGAGGCACTGAACTACAGGCCAGTGTTAACTTGTATACCATGCAAGGTTATGGAGAAGATTGTGAGAAAAAACCTAGTAACACATCTGGAGAGAAGAGACTTCGTGACAACCCATCAACATGGGTTCAAGGAGGGTAAATCTTGCCTTACAGGCTTGATAGAATTCTACGATCAGGTGACAAAGATAAAGCAAGAAAGAGAAGGATGGGCGGACTGCATTTTTTTGGACTGTCGGAAAGCCTTTGACACAGTACCCGATAAAAGGTTGATGCATAAGCTGGAGAAACAGGCAGAAGTAACTGGTAGGGTGCTCCAGTGGATAAGGGAGTACCTAAGTAATAGGAAGCAGAGAGTTACAGTGAGAGGTGAGGCCTCAGAATGGCGTGAAATCACCAGTGGAGTCCCACAGGTCTCTGTACTTGGACCTATCTTGTTTCTGATATACGTAAATGATTTCCCAGAGGGTATAGACTCATTCCTCTCAATGTTTGCTGACGACGCCAAAATTATGAGAAGGATTAAGACAAAGGAAGACAGCTTGAGGCTTCAAGAAGACCTGGACAAGCTGCAGGAATGGTCGAACAAATGGCTGTTAGAGTTTAACCCAAGCAAATGTAATGTAATGAAGATAGCGGTAAGAAGCAGGAGACCAGATACAAGGTGTCATTTGGGAGATGAAATACTTCAAGAGTCAGAGAGAGAGAAAGACCTGGGGGTTGATATCACGCCAGACCTGTCCCCTGAAGCTCATATCAAGAGGATAACATCAGCAGCATATGCCAGGTTGCCTAACATAAGAACGGCCTTTAGAAACATGTGTAAAGAATCTTTCAGAACATTATATACCATATATGTCAGATCAATCCTGGAGTATGTGGCTCCAGCATGTAGTCCATATCTAGTCAAGCATAAGACTAAACTGGAAAAGGTTCAAAGGTTTGCCACCAGACTAGTACCCGAGCTGAGAGGTGCGAGCTACGAGGAGAGACTATGGGAATTGAACCTCACTTCGTTGGAAGACAAAAGAATTAGGGGGGACATGATAACCACATTCAAGATTATTATGGGAATCGACAGGGTAGATAAAGACAGGCTATTTAACACAAGGGGCACACACACAAGGGGGACACAGTTGGAAACTGAGTGCCCAAATGAGCCACAGATATATTAGAAAGCACTTTTTTAGTGTCAGAGTGGTTGACAAATAGAATACATTAGGAAGTGATGTGGTGGAGGCTGACTCCATACACAATTTCAAGTGGAGATATGATAGAGCCCAATAGGCTCAGGAACCTGTACACCTATTGATTGTCGGTTGAGAAGTGGGACCAAAGAGCCAGAGCTCAACCCCCACAAACACAACTAGGTGAGTACAACTATGTGAGTACACACACACACACACACACACACACACACACACACACACACACACACACACACACACACACACACACACACATACACACACACACACACACACACACACGTAACAGGGACATCAACTGTGAGCTGACTGGGAACCCAGGTAAAACGCTAATCCCCCTGCCATAATCTGAACACCTCACCCACCTCATAATTCCCATCACACGCACACACACACCCCACCCTCCCTCTCTCTCTCTCTCTCTCTCTCTTGCTCTCTCTCTATCTTACTCTCTCTTGACAAGGAACAAAATGGCAGGAGGATGCAACAGGGACACAGGGAATAGTCAAAGTGACCAAACGAAGGAAATGTTAACCCAAGTTCTGGAGGAATTCAGCAGGGAGATACATGAAATGAGGATTACAATTAGCAACCTGCAAAGTGAGCTGACATCAGCAAGGGAGGAGATCAAATCCCTCACAGAGAAAATAAAGAGGCCGAACATCAGATTATCATCCAAAGGGAAGGTGGGAATGTTGCATTGGAAGGAAATGCCTCTGTACCTGAAACTTTTGCGGAAAGACTGAGAATGAGCTCAGAAGCAATGGACACAGTGAGGGAGGTAGCCATGCAAACAGCTACCTCACAGAAATCAGCAAGGTGCACCAGTCAGCTGCTGGAAAGGAAAAGATCAGTGGTAGATGTAGGCATCAAAGAACAGGAAGGATCCAATAGGCAGGAATGGAATAGCAAGGACAGAGAGGCAGTACATGGGATACTGAAGGGGTTACATGTGGAAGGGGCAGAACAAAACATTGAGAAGGTTTTCAGATTGGGCTGGTACAACAAGGACAGAAACCGACTGGTAAAGGTGGTGTTTACAAACGAGGCCAAAAAGGAGGTTATTCCAGAAAGGAAGAGTCGTCTGCAGTATGTGGAGGAACACAAAAATGTATTCCTGCAAAGGGACAGCACAAAGGAGGAGAGAGCCAAAGCAGCAGAGGCAAGGAGGAAGCGCAGGGAGAGAGCCCATGAAACAATTTAAGGTTGCCACAATGTATCTGGAAAGTGTTTGAAAGGATTGGAAACGTTTGTTTTTACGCATCAGATACGGTTTTTGGTGTGGAATTAAATAGGTTTCCAAAACTTATAACCAAAACCTACATATCTAACACTACTTTGAAACGTTGTGACACCCTTTGGACCCTAATTTAAAACATTGAGACACCTTTTGTACCTAATTTGAAACTTTGTGACCCCATTTATAAAGTGTTTCAAGTTAAAATGCTCAAATATAAATACAATAGGAAATGTAAAAATATAAAAATATATTTCTACATTTGGTAAAATAAAGCATCATAATAAAGGAGGTTCATCATTTGTATTCATTTATCATTTGTAGTAGCATAGTGTAGTGGCCTGTGTAGTAGCCTGGTGTAGTAGCCTGGTGAAGTGGCCTGGTGTAGTGGCCTGGTGTAGTAGCCTGGTCTAGTGGTGTGGTGTTGTTGCCTGGTATAGTGGTGTGGTGTAGTAGCCTGGTATAGTGGTGTGGTGTAGTAACCTGGTATAGTGGTGTAGTGTAGTAGCCTGGTATAGTGGTGTGGTGTAGTAAGCCTGGTATAGTGGTGTGAAGTACCCTGGTGTAGTGGTGGGGTGTAGTACCCTGGTGTAGTATCCTGGTATAGTGATGTGGTGTAGTAGCCTGGTATAGTGGTGTAATAGCCTGGTGTAGTAGCCTTGTATAGTGGTGTGGTGTAGTAGCCTGGTATAGTGGTGTGGTGTAGTAGCCTGGTATAGTGGTGTGAAGTACCCTGGTGTA
>WNGS01129233.1:0-16480 GCA_020271785.1 Procambarus virginalis
TATATATATATATATATATATATATATATATATATATATATATATATATATATAGAGATATATATACGTATACATATATACATATTTAATCACCCACACAAGTACACACATCAATTATCTTTTGTGTCACAAGTGATTCAACAACAGGCTCACAACAGTCACTGTACAAGGCACTTTACATCTATGGTGAGTCACACAGTTACTAGTCTTGCTGCACACCCACCCACATTGGGCAGCAGCTTTACAGTCATGTGCATGCATTACTTACAGTAAGCAAATTTTGATACTCGCTAAGATTTCGGGCAGCACATCATTATGAATGAAGTACTTTCACATTTCTTGGACACTATTGATGATGTTATCTCTAAATTCCGTGATTTTTTCACATTCTATTATATAATGATGCAAAGTATGCGAATAGTTCTACTGCCAGAGTTTACATTTAGTCAAATCTACATCAGCAGATGTTACAAATTCTCAGAGGTACTTTTAGCCGAGTCTAAACCTAGCAGTGGTAACATCTAGAAGTCTGCTAACATTATTGGATGACCCATAGATGTGCGGTTCTTCCTGCATAATAGAATGATGATAGATGGAGTAACTGGTGTGAATTTCACTTGCCTCAGTCTTCAAAATTTAGTTGATGTTCCTGGGATATTGCTGCCCTCAGGCTGCTCAAAGGCAATCCAAGTTGGTAATCAATTCCCTCTTACGAGCAAAAGTCTTGGCCATCTCATCAGTTCTATCATGCATTCAGAGACCAATATGGAAGGAATCCACAGGAGGCAAACTCTGACTCCATCATTGATTATTTCATTATATCTGTGTCTAGCTTCAGAGATAAGCACGTCACAGTTATGCTTAGGGAGCTGAGGGCAGTCAAAGATGACAAGGAGTCACTTACAATTAGCGTATCAACTTGGATTCACATACGCTCTCGAGTGCAAGGATTATGGCAACCAATTCTGTTTGAAGAGTGGAGGCAAAAGGAAAGCAAAAAGAAACTATGAAGTTCGTATAGCAGGGCAAGCAAAGACAAATCCTAAAGGGTTTTTTCAGTTATATCGAACTAAGACTAGGGAAAGGATAGGTCCATTAAAAACTGAGACAGGTCAAATAACAGATAGTGATGAAGAGATGAGTAGTATTTTTAATAAATATTTTGTATCTGTATTTACTAAAGAGGAACTTAACAATATGCCTTCAGCCCAACAAGTCTATGTGGGTGGGGACGAGGACAGGTTGACGAGTTTAGCAGTTACCAGGGAGGATGTTATTAAACAAATAGTAAAACTCAAACCAAACAAATCCCCAGGGCCGGATGAAGTGTTTGCCAGAGTGTTGAAAGAATGCAAAGAGGAGCTTTGTGACCCACTGTCAATCATATTTAATAAATCAATAGAGTCAGGCACAGTGCCAGAGTTTTGGAAAGTTGCTAATGTGATACCAGTTTTTAAGAAAGGAGATAGATCACTTGCGTCTAACTATCGACCAATTAGCTTAACGTCTATTGTGGGAAAGTTACTCGAATCTATAATAGCAAATAAAATTCGTCTTCATCTTGAAAAACATAAATTAATAATTGAGTCGCAACATGGTTTTATAAATGGCCGTTCATGTTTAACAAATTTGTTATCTTTTTATTCTAGCATAGTTGAGGCAGTTGATAGTGGTAAGGATTGTGATGTTGTGTACCTTGACTTTAGCAAAGCTTTCGATACAGTGCCACATGAAAGACTGATTAAAAAGATAGAGGCTCATGGTATTGGGGGTGCTATATTAAGCTGGATTAGGGCATGGCTATACCAAAGGAAACAGAGAGTTAGTATAAATGGAGTCAAGTCAGAGTGGGAAAATGTTGTAAGTGGAGTGCCTCAAGGCTCTGTCTTGGGACCTCTGTTGTTTATAATATATATAAATGATTTAGATTCAGGTTTGAGTAGCAACATTTGCAAATTTGCCGATGATACGAAAATCGGTAGGGAAATTAATTCGGAGGAGGACTCACTATCACTTCAAGTTGATCTAGATAGGGTTTTGAAATGGTCAAAGGACTGGCAGATGCAGTTTAATGCTGATAAATGTAAAGTTCTGAAGCTAGGTAATGATGATAGAGTTACAAGATACGAGCTAGATGGTGTTGAGATTGCGAAGTCGGATTGCGAAAGGGATCTGGGAGTTATAATTAGTAAGAATTTAAAACAAAAGGATCAATGCATAAATGTTCGTAATAAGGCAAATAGGACACTCGGATTTATTAATCGCAGCGTAAGTAACAAGACACCTGGTGTGGTTCTCAAGCTATATCTTGCTCTGGTTAGGCCCCATTTAGATTATGCAGTTCAGTTTTGGTCGCCATATTATAGAATGGATATAAATTCACTTGAACGTGTCCAGCGTAGGATGACTAAGTTAATTCCCCAAATTAGAAATCTTTCATATGAAGAAAGATTAACAAAGCTTAATTTGCATTCACTGGAAAGGCGAAGAGTTAGGGGTGACATGATAGAGGTTTACAAGTGGATGAATGGACATAACAAAGGGGATATTAATAGGGTATTGAAAGTATCAACACAGGACAGAACGCGAAACAATGGGTATAAATTGGATAAGTTTAGATTTAGGAAAGACTTGGGTAAATACTGGTTCAGTAACAGGGTTGTTGATTTGTGGAACCAATTGCCGCGTAACATTGTGGAGGTGGGGTCCCTCGATTGTTTCAAGCATGGGTTGGACAAGTATATGAGTGGGATTGGGTGGTTATAAATAGGAGCTGCCTCGTATGGGCCAATAGGCCTTCTGCAGCTGCCTTTGTTCTTATGTTCTTATGTTTCTTATGTACTTAGACGCGCTCCACACTCATGGGGGAAGGAACCATCTCTCCCAGTCAATGAGTAAATCAGCTACAACTGGTAGAACTTGGGACTTTGAATTTGTTCACAGATTTCAAACTCTATTTTTTTTTGTCTATTAGGTTGTTTTGATGATTAGGGATCAGAGTAGGGCTTTATCACTTATATAAAGTATACATATTTAACAGTCTCCGTGGTGTAGTGGTAAGACACTCGCCTGGCGTTCTGCGAGCGCTATGTCATGGGTTCGTATCCTGGCCGGGGAGGATTTACTGGGCGCAATTCCTTAACTGTAGCCTCTGTTTAACGCAACAGTAAAATGTGCACTTGGATGAAAAAACGATTCTTCGCGGCGGGGATCGTATTCCAGGGACCTGCCCGAAATGCTACGCGTACAAGTGGCTGTACAAGAATGTAACAACTCTTGTATATATCTCAAAAAAAAAAACATATATATCCCCAAAATCATTACAGTTATCCCTATATTTAGTTTTTTTGGGGGTTATTTTTCTTGACTTTATTCAAACACATTGACCTACAACTTTCACATATTCGAGTATGAATGCCAAACAATGTTTATTAAAACATACAAGTAAATTAATGAATTAGAACTACCTTATTCATTGTCGATAACTTCAACTTCAATTATCTCTAAAACTAGTTTCAACTTTGAGTAGGCATCAAAAATCAAATTTCTGACTGATTCTCACCATTTTTACTTATAGTGGGCACAGCTGTCTGTTCCACAATCCTATTTGATTTTTTTTATAAACCTTAAATGTTGGAAGTTATTAATTATTTAGTCAAAATTTGGTACATATTTCAAATGCCATATTGATATTTTTTTTACAGTAAATTATACTGAGTCCTTTAATAATAACAAATAAAAATGATCATATGCTCTTCTGAGAGTATAATAACACCAAATGAACAAATTGTGATATATAATATTTTTTATGCTCATTTGAAAATCTGAATTTTCAATAGTTATTTATATATTTTTTTCTGGGGGGAGCCCCGTCGGCTCCCCGGAGCTATCCCAGACTGATATGCTAATGTCAGACTTTGGCATCAGTCATGTGTATGGAGTTCTTAGGCCTATCGGGAACCACGGCCTGAACCGGGCCCCCTCAGAGAGGCAAGGGGAGCAATGGCCTATAGAAGCCCCCGTGTGGTTGGAAGCATTCTATGTCTGCCATCGACCGGGACAGGCACACAGAAAGTTAAGCGCCCCAAAACAAACACCTATTCTGGTTAAAATTGCTACCAAAAGCCGAACTAGTGGATAGAACTCCCCAAAGAAAAACGAGCAAACTAGTGTGACGTCACACGCTGCCGCGCCGCTGTCTGCGCAGCTCCCCCCTCCCCGGGAGGGAGAAGGGGGAGCCCCAGACCCTCCGCGCCGGCTACCCACACCTCAGTTCTTGAGGCTGATGCTATAGGCGAAGGTCGTGTGCTCTGGTTCCGGTGTTCGCTACAACACTGTGCTTGCGTGTGGTGTTTGTTTTCTGGGTGCGAGAGCAAGGAGTAATTTTTAGTACTCGGGCTGCATGCGCCTAGGGTTTCCTTCCCTAGGCGCCCTGTAAGTACTAAACTTGGGGCTTGGGGCCACCTTCCACAGGCTCCTTGGGATCTGCCTCTGCTGGTCCGTTTTACCTTTTTTCGGTTTTTCGGCCGCCTGTTGGGCTCTTGGGTGTTCTGTTCTCCCTTGTTACTGGCAGGTAAGAGGCAGTTTGCACTGGTAGGGGCGCAGGGTGCTGCACAGCTTGTATTCCCGACATAGCGGCCGGCTCTGTTCCCTGGGGCTCGCTGTCCTCTTGCGGGGTTTTGTTTTTCTTTTTGTTTTTGCCTGGTGGGGGGTTCTCTCATATTCATTCCTTCGTTCTAACCCTTTCACGGTTATACTCGATGGCGCCCCCTACTAGGTCCCCGTGAGTGTACACGTCCCTGGGGTACAGCTATAGAAGTTCGATTGGTAGTTTTGGGCGCCGGTTAGCAGCTCCCTGCCTGGGACTACCTGAGCGCGAGTCCTCTTAAAGTAAACGCTCAGGACCCTGGGAATCCCCTAGGGGGCGCGTGGGTCCGATGGATGTGACCCCGGAGTCCCCACTCGCTGTGTGCGGGTTTGCGGGATGCTCGGTCCCTTTGTCTCAGGGTGACCCTCATTGTTTTTGCCTCTGCCATGCTGCCTGTTGGGTCGGTGATACTTTCGACCCTGAGTCCTGTGAGTGTTGCTGCTTGCTTGTGACTCAATTTACCCAATCCTCTGATGATTCTCTTCGGGTACAGGCGGCGCGTGCGTTGCAGTCTAGGTTTCGTCTGTTGCAACGCGCTAGGTTGGTTGCTCACCCGGATGCCCCGGGGCTGCCCCGCTTTGCTTTTCGTGACCCGGACTTGGGGGTGGGGGTCGCTTCGATCCTGGTTCAGTCCGCGCCTCCTCGTCCTTCCCCTACTGCTCATTCTGGTCCCCCCCCCCTTGCTTCCAGCCCCGAAACGTCTGAGGGTTTCGGGGTCGGAGCAGGGGTTACTTGATCTTGAGACTCGGGCAGCTTCGGGGGGTGCCCCTTCCGGGGGAGCGGCAGAGGCATTCGAGTCTTGTCTCCCGGCCGAAGCTTCGGGGTCTGACCAGTGGGCCCCCCTTCCTTCAGCTGTTCCGGCTGCTCCGTCCTTGTCTTGTGGGGTCGGGGCTTGGGGAGAGGACTCGGCCTCGGGTCCTGTGGTGTTGGACCTCGAGGCTGGGGAGGGGCTGACTTGGGGGCCTTGGGCTCCGCTGGACCCCGCCTGGGTTTTTCTTCCCTCTGAGCGGGGCTTATTGTTACAAGGAGTGGGGTTCTCTTTTCCCCCCTCTGCGTACGAGTTGGATTTGGTGTCGGCCCCTCCCCGGGTTCGGTTCCGTGTTCCCCCGGGTTCGTCGGTTCCGTCTTTCCGGAGGTTTTCGGCTTATCGCATCCAACCTGGTGAGGTGCGAGCGGCCTTTGCAGCTTACCTCCTGCGGGACCCGGATTATGCCTCGGAACTGGATCCTTCTGAGTTCAGGTTTGGGACTTCGTTCCCTTTCTGGCTCCGTTACGAGGTTCCGGAGTCTTCCTGGCTAGCAGCCTGCCCCTTGCTTGTTTTGGATTCCTGGCATTCCTTCTGTCGTTCCCGCACGTTGGAGTGGCGGGAAGCTTCCACGGTGATTCAGGTTTTCCTGGGGGCGAGCTTGAGTACCTGAATGAGTGCTTGTTTGCCCCTGCCCTCCCCCGCGATGTGGGCGTTATTCAGCTCCATGTGCAGGTTCCCGTCCTTTCGGCGGCGCTTGTTGCGGAGGACTTGCGCGCCCGGGGCCTTTTGGCTTCGGCCTTGCGGTTCTTTTCCATCCTGGAGCTGTCCTCGGATTGGCTCGTGGAGGATGTGAGGACGCTTGGGTCCGTCCCAGGGTCCGGCGCCTTGTCCTCGGCTGCGCGCTCGTTCGCTGCCTTGTTGAAGCTGTTCACGCCGATTTTGCGGGATGCGGTTTCCCTGTTTTATGCTTCCCGTCTCGCGTGTCGGCAGGCGGTGCTGGGTTCCTCCGTGGAATCTGCTTGGGCTCTGGCTCTTAGGCGTTCTTCCCCCTTTTGTCCTCTTCTTTTTGCGGAGTCGGCCGTGGCGCAGTTTATTCAGGCTGCGTCGGCGGCTTGTCGTCCGATGTCGGACTTGTTGGTCTTCCGGGGGTCCCGGGGTGGGTCTTCCCGGAAGGGTCGTGCCAGAGCTCGGGGTTCCTCTCGTCGTGGTAGGCCTCTGGTGTCAGGTTCGGGTTCGGCTCCTGCTGCGGACCCGCCCTCGTCTGGTCGGCGCGGTGTTCGCTCTGTGCGGGGTTCTGGGTCTCGTAAGGGTCGCCGGCCCTTTCGCGGTTTGCCCCGTTGACGGGGCGAGGGGGGGGCGGCTTGCGCTGTTCGCCCGCGCCTGGTCCCACGATTCGTGGGCCTTTCAGGTCGTGTCTTGCGGTCTGCGGTGGCGTTGGGTGGCCCCTCCCCCTTTGGGGGGGTCGGGGCTGGCAGGGCAAGTTTCTTCCCCTGCGCTCCGTCGCGTCGTCTTGGAGTGGGTACGTTTGGGCGTCGTCGAAACGACGTCGTCCCTCAGATGGGTTTCCCGTCTGTTTCCGGTTCCGAAACGGGACTGCGCGGACCTGAGGTTCATTCTGGACTTGTCCCGTCTGAACCCCTGGGTTCATTGCCCCTCCTTCCGGATGACTACGCTGTCTCAGGTTCGGCTCCTTTTGGAGCCGGGCGCTTGGATGGTGTCCCTGGACCTCCGGGACGCTTATTGGCATGTCCCGATTCATCCGCGGTTCAGGGACTGGCTCGGTTTTGTGGTGGGGCGTCAGAGTTACCGCTTTCGTTGTCTCCCGTTCGGGTTGAACCTGGCACCTCGCGTGTTCACGCGCCTTACACGGGTAGTCGTGGCTCGGTTGCGTCTCCTAGGAGTTCGGGTGTTGGCCTACCTCGACGACTGGCTGGTTTGGGCTCCCAGCCGGTCCGCTTGCTAGCCAGGGATTTGGTTCTTTCCCAGCTCGCCGGGTTCGGGTTCTTGGTGAACTGGAGGAAGTCCCATCTGGTTCCCTCTCAGGTTCGGACTTGGCTGGGCCTCGTTTGGGACTCTCGCACCTCCTCCTTGTCTCTCCCTCCGGAGTCTCTCCAGCGGCTGCGGTCCCGCCTTCGTCTGTTTCTGGTGGGCCCTCGGGTCACCCGGCGGTTGCTCGAGGGGCTGTGCGGGAGCCTGAACTTCGCGATGCTGGTCTACCCGCCGGGTCGGGTTTGGCTTCGTCGGCTGTTCTGGTTCCTTCGGGGTCACCCCTTCCGCCTCTCTCGCGATCGCAAGGTTCGACCCCCGGGGGCCTTGCGTCGGTTGCTGCGTCACCGGCTTCCTCTTCGGGTTTTTCGGGGTTCGGTGCCATGGCGCCTACCCGAGCCCTCGCTCGATGTGTACACGGATGCGTCGTCTCTAGGCTGGGGTTTTGTGACCAGTGCTCACCAGGCCGGCCAGGGGCGTTGGGGTCCGTCCTTCCTTCGAGCTCACAGCACGGTGCGGGAGTTCGCGGCGGTGTGGTTTGCTCTTCGGAGGGTTCGGGTGGCCCGCGGATCAACGATCCGGCTCCATTCGGACTGCTCTCCGGTGGTTCATTGCCTGAACCGCGGGGGTTCGATGCGGTCCTTGTCTCTTTGGGGTTGGTCGCTTCGGGTGACTCGTCTGCTGAGTTCTCGGGGTTTGGCTCTCCTGGCTGTTCACGTACGGGGCGTGTCCAACGTCTTGGCGGACGCCCTGTCTCGCTTCGTTCCCCTCTCCACGGAGTGGACGGTCGACGACGAGTCCTTCCGCTGGCTTTGCCAGACGTTCGGGCGTCCCGAGGTGGACCTCTTCGCGTCGGCGTGGTCGCGGCGTCTTCCCGTGTATGCGGCGCCCTTCCCCGATCGCGAGGCCGTCGGGGTCGACGCCTTGCGGCTCGACTGGTCGAGGTGGAGGTTCCTGTACCTCTTTCCCCCGGTTCAGCTGTTGCTCCAGGTCCTGACTCGCTTAGAGACTTACCAGGGGAGAGTTGTCCTTCTGGCCCCTTGGTGGCCGCCCAGCCTTGGTTTCCGGTGCTAGTTGCTCGGTGTCCGAACCCGAGGGTTTTTCCGCGGCTCCGCCTCTTTCAGCAGATCGGGCCGGTGCGTCACGTGGCTGGTTCGATCTTCTCCTCGAGTCTTCGCGTATGGTATTTTTGACTCGAGTTTATCATCATCTCTATGGTGATCAGGTGGCCTCCTTGTTGGTGTCTCACCTGCGGGCTTCATCTCGGCGGCAGTATGAAGTTTCCTGGCGGTCCTTCTCTTTCTTTTTGCGTCTTCGTCGTGTTCATTCCTTGTCTGTTCGGGTGGTCTTGTCCTTCCTCTCGTGGTTGTTTCAGGACCGTCATCTTATGCCTAACACTGTCGCCTCCTATCGTGCGGCGCTGGCGGAGCCGCTTCAGCTTGCTTTCGGTATCGATGTCACGTCTGCGCCGTTTCGCAAGCTGTCTCGTGCTTTGTTTCACCTCCGGCCTGCTCATGCGCCGCCTGAGCCGTCCTGGTCTTTGGACAGGGTGCTCGCTTTCCTTTCGTCTCCTCGTTTTGTTGTGGCCCCTTCGGTCCAGGATTGTTTTTCCAAGGCTCTTTTCTTGTTGGCTTTGGCCTCTGGGGGTCGGGTCGGGGAGCTTCATGCTCTCCTCCGGCGCAGGGGCTTCTGCTCTTTTGGTCGTGGTGGTAGTTTTGTTCGCTTGCAGCCGTCTCCTTCTTTTCTGGCAAAGAATGAGACTGCTGCGTTCCGGAGGGGTCCGTGGGTGGTTGATGCTTGGTTGGTCAGGCCGGGGGTGCATCATGTTTTGTGTCCGGTTGCGGCGCTTCGCCGTTATTTGCGCGCCACGGCTTCTGTGTCCAGGGACGCGCTCTGGGTTGATCCGGTTTCCCTTCTTCCCTGTTCGCGGGTGCGGGTCTCTCAGGTCGTCCGCAGGGTTATTAAGTCCAGCCAGCCTGCGGTCTATCCCCGTGCCCATGACGTTCGGAAGTTCGCGGCGCTTGCTGCCGTCTTTGGGAATATGTCTTGGTCTGATATTCGGGCGCGGGGTTTTTGGCGGTCGAACAGGGTCCTGGCTGCTCGTTACCTTGTCAATGTTCCTGGGCCCCGGCGGGCCTGTGTTGCTTTGGGTCGGCGGTTGCAGCCAGTTGTCTCGGCTTCGAGTTGAGGAGTGAGCGACGACCGCCTCCCGGGTAAGTCCCTCTTTTTTCCGTCTGTGGGTAGTTAGCTCCGGGGAGCCGACGGGGCTCCCCCCAGAAAACCAGCGTTGAATGTAATGAAACGCCATTTTCTGGGTGAGTCCCGGAGGCTCCCCGGCATCCCTCCCTCCCTCCGGTCGGCGGTTTTTTCGCGTTTTTGACATCCAGCCTCAAGAACTGAGGTGTGGGTAGCCGGCGCGGAGGGTCTGGGGCTCCCCCTTCCCCCTCCCGGGGAGGGGGGAGCTGCGCAGACAGCGGCGCGGCAGCGTGTGACGTCACACTAGTTTGCTCGTTTTTCTTTGGGGAGTTCTATCCACTAGTTCGGCTTTTGGTAGCAATTTTAACCAGAATAGGGGTTTGTTTTGGGGCGCTTACCTTTCTGGGTGCCTGTCCCGGTCGATGGCAGACATAGAATGCTTCCAACCACACGGGGGCTTCTATAGGCCATTGCTCCCCTTGCCTCTCTGAGGGGGCCCGGTTCTGGCCGTGGTTCCCGGTAGGCCTAAGAACTCCATACACATGACTGATGCCAAAGTCTGACATTAGCATATCAGCCTGGGATAGCTCCGGGGAGCCTCCGGGACTCACCCAGAAAATGGCGTTTCATTACATTCAACGCTGGTTTTTTTATTTTCCTGTTTTTTCAAGTTGGTGATTATTTAGACAAAGTTAGAGCATGTGCTTAGTAGATTAAGTACAAAAAATTGAAAGTGTTTGAGCAAGGTGCAGAATTTCATTTCCTGGCCCCTTAACTCAACCGAATCTTAGCCGACTACCTAATCTTACCAGACATTACCTAACCCAACCCAGCTTAGCTTCAGCTAACACAGCCTAACCTATTTAATTAGTGAGTGCAATTTGACTATATCCTGCAGGGGCACAGAATTATTTAATACATAGTCATGGTGTAGCACAGTTTTGAGTTGTATCCTGTGCTGTTTTGGCAAGTGCTGTTCATAGGAACTTATTGTGTCTTATCTAGAATAATGTTGCATTGCCTGAACAATGATCCTAAATATGTTGGCTACAGATTTAGGGTTTAGTATCCCAAAAGGCCCCCAAAGGCAAGCTGGTGACATCACAGATGTCACGTATGTCAAGCAGGCCGCAAGAATGAGGGAAGGGGATGTTCTGTTAATACTGGATCTATTTTTCACTAGGAAAGAAGAAGAAGAGATATTTGACATCCAGTACCTTCCTCCCTGGAAAGAGGAAGTGATCATGTCCAGTTGGAAATTAAATATGCTTTGTGATATGGTCTAGAAGAGAATGGGGACATTGAAACAATTGATAAACTTGATTTCAAGAGAGGACACTATGGGGAACTTAGAAAATTCATTAATAAGTTTAATTGGAAAGACTTGTTGCTAGGCAAGGCAGTAAATGAGCTGTATGCCAAATTTTGTGGAATTTATCATGAAGGCACAAATATTCATACCAAAACAAAGATGCAAAACCAGAAAACAGAAAACAGGAATGATTCAACAGAAATTGTGAGAGGGCCAGAGAGAAAAAGACAAGAAAATGGGTTCAATAGTGGAAGAGGGTCTAACACACAAACATGCCAGCACTACAAGCAAGCAAGAAACAAATACTCAGCAGTGAGTAGAAAGGCAGAAAGGAAATTTGATGAAAAGTATAGCATACAAATGTAAAACTGATCCAGGAATTTTCTATAAATTCATTAAAAGCAAGCTGCATGAAAAGGATAAAATCCAGAGATTGAGAATGGGGAACAGGTTTACTGAGAATGAAAAAGAAATGTGTGAACCACTTAATGAACAGTTTCAAAGTGTGCTTTATTGTGGGTTGGTGTTGTCGTTGATCCTTCTTTATGGACAACCCAACCCAAAACTCGGTATAGTGCTTATACTTTACCCGGAGATCACCCTGGGCGCTTCTGGCTCTTGGAGAGGGGCTCATCGTCACACGCTTAGGGGATGTGGCTCCAATACTTAGCCTCGTTGTCACATGCACACACCCACTCGAGCCGCTGTGACTCCCCACTCTCTCCTTATGTGATATGATCTCCTCAATCCCCTTTGACTTGTTAGTATTCCATTCTACCCTGTCCACAGCTGTGGTTCTTGGTTCTTTCTCTCTCTCACTCTCCTTTCCTACTTCCTGGGAAGCCTCACTAGGACAAGGGCAAACACCAGCAAATTTGAATACATTTACTGGACAAAGCACATACACAATACATACACACACAATAATAATAATGATGAATCCTACACTCTATACTATTTCAGTCAGGTTGCACTCCAATACCATCAGAACTCTATCATCTGCTTATCAAGTGATATCCTATTTCCTGATTCACCACCTAATACTACCAACTTCCTCAAGTAGGTCAAGTCTTATAACGCAATGTTGCACTATCAGGAAGAGAATATATATACCTGTAAACACATACAAGGAAAACCAGCATATGACTGCAATAACATAAATATTAGTATAAATGTTCCTTGATATACAACAATGATCAATCGATCACCCTATCAGTCCTAGAACACCTATGTTTGTCTGTAGGTAATCCAGCCTACGACTGTAACTCTATACTTCAGCATAAGTACTCCTTGGCACAAAAATGGCAAACAATCACTCACCTTTCACTGCGTCTTGCACGCTAATGACAACCAAACACACTACCAACTCCTTACAAGTAATCAACTAGACCTTCCCTTCCACATCTGGAAGTTCGCTACCCTGACATCTTCAGGTTCTTCCGGGTTTAACTACCAGGATCCTCCGCAGCTCTTCCAGGCTGCTGCACCTTGAGCAACAGTGGTGCTTCACCACTTCTACCCGGGTCCTCCACAGCTCTCCTGGCTGCTACACCATGAAGTCTTCCTTGATCAACAATGGTGCTTCACCACTGGTATCATGAAAGCATGTAAACCTTGCTCCACTGCTTCTCCTCTCACAGGTTGAGGTCCAACTCCTCATTATAGGGACTGCTCTTCCACAGAGCTCAGTATCTTCCACAACCTTGGAGTCTCATCAACTACTCTCTCTCTGCTGGCCTCGAAGTTCTCAGCAACTTTTTCCCCCATACAAACCACAGATTGTCTAGTCGAGGGCGCTCTCCCTCTACGGAGACTGATCAGGGCGCTCCCACGGCCCACGATAATGTGTCTGGGCGGCTTAACAAACTCTCCTTGCCGTCCAGGACTTGAGACCTCACGTTCCCAGCTCGATTCCACAGCTGGAACGTCTGCACACTTCCTTCCTCTTGAAGGTATATCACACAGGGGTGCCTCTCTAATGGGAGCTCAAACTGAGCACAGCTTCCCCTCGCGATGTCTGGTACTCAAGTGACTTAAGCTCCTCTCAAGCGAACCTCACACCTCCAGCAAATTATCCACATCTCATAACCAGTCACTTATCTATTTTCTTATTCACTGCTCATACTCTTAAATGGTTTAGCGAATTTACCCAATTATTTCATGTATGTATCTTCATGTCTGTATATCTCCGACCTCCTAGGCAGGTCAGGCCTGATAGAATAATTCTCATAGGGGAGACTCGTTTTTTCAGCTACCTGGGATCATAACAGCTTGTATAAAATGAGGATTTCAGAGAGCCGGACCCAATGCCAGTTCCAGAGCACACCATAGAATACATAGAGTACGAATACGTCTCTGCCCAAAACGCTTTGTGTAATAGTGGCTTTAGGCATTGTATTGTACAGTACTAGCTCTATAAATTCAGCAATATTTGTATCACCCCCTTGTATGTATATACTTTACCTGAATAAACCTTTGAATTTTGAATTTAGAGGTTTTTCAAGATGAAGGGAAAATTTACTCAAGGGGTTAGGAAGAAATAAGGCGGTTGGACCAGATAAAGTTTCACCTTGGGTGCTGCGAGAATGTGCAACTGAACTGAGCATTCCACTGCAATTAATATTTCGGACAACCTTGTGCACAGGAATATTACCAGATATTGTATATGGAAAAGGCAAACATATTTCCAATCTATAAAAATGGTAGCCAAGAAGAACCTCTAAATTATAGACCCGTACCATTAACAAGTTTGGTAGTCAAAACGCTAGAAAAAATAGTTAAAACCAAATGGGTAGAACACCTGGAGAGTAATGACAATAAAGGACAGACAGTATGGTTTTCGAACAGGCAGATCCTGTTCGGGTATTATTGGCTGACAGACTATTCCTTTTTCTCTTTGGGCTTGGCATTACTTTTGTCATACCCTCATGCTTAAGTGACAGGTGGTTTCCACAGTGTTGCTGGTGTTCTTTGTCTAGAGTTTCTCAATGAGTGCCTCCGCACCCCTGCACTTCCTCGTGATGCTGGCTTGGTGTAGCTGCATGCTCAGGTTCCCACTCTTTCAGCTGCTTTGGCAGATGACTTCAGACTCGCAGTCATTTGGTTTCTTGTCTTGCTTTTCTTTAGTCTTCTGAAGCTGGCTGTGGATTCGCTTTCAGAGGATGTGGGAGTGCAGGTAGGGGGAAGCCCTAGACTCCGTCTTGGGTGTCGGCTGCTTCTGCATGATCTGCATTGCTGAAGCTGTTTGCAGCAATCCTCCAGGAGGCAGTTTCTATGTTTTCCACCTGTTGTCTCGCGTGTCAACAGGCTGTGATGGCTCTGTCTTGGGCCCTGGCTCTTAAGTCTTCTTAGTCGTTTTGTCCTTTGTTGTTCCCGGAGGACTGTGTTGCTCAGTTTGTCGGCGGCTTCTGCTCATTGTCAGCCTATTTCGGACATGTTGGTTCTCAGGGTTTCACTCTCGACCCTCCCAGAATGGTTGTGCCAGGGCTCGGGTCTCGTTTAGTTGGGGTAGGTCTCTCGTGCCAGTTTGAGTCAGTCAGTCGCCTTGTCCCACAACTCTTGTGGCTTTTCGAGTCGTTCTTGCATCCTCCAGTGGCGTTGGGAGGCCCTTCTTCCTTTAGAGGGGCGTCAGGTCTGGTGGTTGGGCCTCCTCACCGTCCATCCGTCGGGTCATCTCGGAGTGGGTTCGCCCTTTATATCGAATGACCCCTGTTTTCCATTGTCTGGCTCGTTCTCGATTCGGGCTCTTGGATGATTCCCAAGACCTCAGGGATGTATATTGGCACGTCCCTATCCATTTCGGTTCGGGGCTAGATTAGGTTTGGTCGTGGGGTGACATGCTTACCGCTTCCATTCTCTCTCTTTGGGGTTGATCTGGCACCTCGCATTTTTATGCATTTGACTCGGGCTGTGGTGGACCATCTGTGTGTGCTAGGTTAATGGGTCATGGCCTACCTTGAGTTGGTGTGGGCTTCCAGCCAGTCTGCTTGTCTGTTTGCCAGGGATTTAGCTCTTTCCCAGCTCACCGGGTTCTGGTTCCTGGTGTGCTGGCAGAAGTCTCAGATTTTTCCATCCCGGGTTCAGACTTGGCTGGGTCTTGTGTGGGATTCTTGGGCTGCATCCCTTTCTCTCCCTTCCACGACCTTGCTCCTGTTGCTCTCCCGCTGTTGATTGTTTTGTGGGGGGGGGGGAGGTATCTTGGCGGTGGCTCGTGCTTCTATGAGGGAGCCTGAACTTTCCTCTTATGTTTTTTTGCTGAGTAGGGTTTGGCTTTGGAGGCAGTTCTGGTACCTTCAGGGCTGCCTCTTTCTGCACTCTCACAACTGCTGGGTTCCACCCCCGGTGTCCCAGAGCCAGTTGCTGCATCACCCGCTTCTTTCATTTTTTCGGAGTTCGGTGCCATGGCAACTAACTCCTCCCTCGCTCGATGTGTTCCCGGATGCCTTGTCTGTCAGCTGGGGCTTTGTGACCAGTACTCACCAATCCGGCCAGGGGCATTGGGGGTTGTCCTTACATCGGGTTCCCAGCACAGTGTGTGAGTTTGTGGCTGGCACTGCGGAGGATTCAGCTTCCTCAAGACTCAGTGATCCAGCTTCATTTGGACTACTCCCCTTGTTGTTCATTGTGTCAACTGGGGATGGGGGGGGGGATCTCTTTGGTCCGTGGATCTTTGAGGCTGGTTGCTTAGAGTAGCTCTTCTACTGAGTTCTTGGGGATTAGCTCTCCTCACCGTTCACTTTCAGGAAGTGTCCAACGTCCTGGCAGATGGTCTGTCGCGCTTCATTCATCTTCCACAGAGTCGACGGTCGAAACCTTCTTCTTTCCTTTTGCTTTGCCAGATGTACGGGCGCCCGGAGGTGGGACCTCTTTGCATCGGTGTGGTCTCGGCGTCTCTTATTTATGTGGTGCCATTCCCAGACTATGAGGCAGATGCTTTTCGGCAGGACTAGTCGAGGTTAGGGGGATACTGTACCTCTTCCTCACGGTCCAGCTGTTGCTCCAGGTTCTGGCTCGGCTGGCATCCTTTCGGGGGACAGTTCTTCGCCTGGTTCCATGGTGGGCAGTCCAGCCTTTGTTTCAGGCGCTGCTTGCTCATTGTCTGAATCCGGGCATTTTTTGCTGCTCTGCCTCTTTCAGCAGGTCGGTCTAGTGAGTGTCGGGGTGTCACGGTTCTTGTTAGTGAAGGGTTAAAGCAACGGTAGACTGGATCTCCTCTTGAGGTGGTTGCTCTGACACTAACCCTCACTCACCATCGTTCTACGGGTCTTCCCTCGATCCTCTAGGCTCCACTGCACGCCCCGGAGAGTACCCCAGTCGATCTCACAACCGGCCTTAAATTGTAAGATGAGTGGAGACACAGATCGTTCCCTCAATCTGTGGCCCGCCCCGACACAGAACTCTCACACAGCCTTCAAGGTCGCCAACTGGTGTTTTTAGGTGTCCAGTAACACTGCAGTGGTGAGGTGTAATTGTGGTAATTGTGGTAAGAGCAATTTCAAACAGTATGGTCTCAGGCAAGTCACTCTGTCTTACTTCCTTACACGGTCACAAGATAAATGGAGGGGATGATATCAAACACCAAGGAGTTTTT
>WNGS01129235.1:0-22806 GCA_020271785.1 Procambarus virginalis
GTTGTAGCTGATGTGTGGAACAAAGGCTAACATAGTTCCAATCTACAAAAGTGGAATCAGGGAAGACCCCTTAATTATAGACCGGTATCATTGACAAGTGTAATAGTCAAAATATTGGAAAAAATAATTAAACTAAATGGGTAGAACACCTGGAGAGAAATGATATAGTATCTGACAGACAGTATGGTTTTCGATCTGGAAGATCCTGTGTATCGAATTTACTCAGTTTCTATGATCGAGCAACAGAGATATTACAGGAAAGAGATGGTTGGGTTGACTGCATCTATCTGGACCTAAAAAGGCTTTCGACAGAGTTCCACATAAGAGGTTGTTCTGGAAACTGGAAAATATTGGAGGTGTGACAGGTAAGCTTCTAACATGGATGAAAAATTTCTGATTGATAGAAAAATGAGGACAGTGATCAGAGGCAATGTATCGGACTGGAGAAATGTCACAAGTGGAGTACCACAGGGTTCAGTTCTTGCACCAGTGATGTTTATTGTCTACATAAATGATCTACCAGTTGGTATACAGAATTATATGAACATGTTTGCTGATGATGCTAAGATAATAGGAAGGATAAGAAACTTAGATGATTGTCATGCCCTTCAAGAAGACCTGGACAAAATAAGTACATGGAGCGCCACTTGGCAAATGGAATTTAATGTTAATAAATGCCATGTTATGGAATGTGGAATAGGAGAACATAGACCCACACAACCTATATATTATGTGAGAAATCTTTAAAGAATCTGATAAAGAAAGAGATCTAGGGGTGGTTCTAGATAGAAAACTATCACCTGAGGACCACATAAAGAATATTGTGCGAGGAGCCTATGCCACGCTTTCTAACTTCAGAATTGCTTTTAAATACATGGATGGCGATATACTAAAGAAATTGTTCACGACTTTTGTTAGGCCAAAGCTAGAATATGCAGCGGTTGTGTGGTGCCCATATCTTAAGAAGCACATCAACAAACTGGAAAAGGTGCAAAGACATGCTACTAAGTGGCTCCCAGAACTGAAGGGCAAGAGCTACGAGGAGAGGTTAGAGGCATTAAATATGCCAAAACTAGAAGACAGAAGAAAAAGAGGTGATATGATCACTACATACAAAATAGTAACAGGCATTGATAAAATCGATAGGGAAGATTTCCTGTTACCTGGAACTTTAAGAACAAGAGGTCATAGATATAAACTAGCTAAACACAGATGCCGAAGAAATATAAGAAAATTCACTTTCGCAAACAGAGTGGTAGACGGTTGGAACAAGTTAGGGGGAGAGGTGGTGGAGGCCAAGACCGTCAGTAGTTTCAAAGCGTTATATGACAAAGAGTGCTGGGATGACGGGACACCACGAGCGTAGCTCTCATCCTGTAACTACACTTAGGTAATTACACTTAGGTAATTACTCCCCAGTATCACTTCCAAAACTGGACAAACCATTGCCACAACAACACACCCTGGGTCAGGGTAGAGAGGAGGGAGAACTACCAGAACCTTCCAGAAGTGACAATTTTTTTTTTTTGAGATATATACAAGAGTTGTTACATTCTTGTACAGCCACTAGTACGCGTAGCGTCTCGGGCAAGTCCCTGGAAAACAATCCCCGCCGCGAAGAATCGTTGTTACAACCAAGTACACATTTTACTGTTGCGTTAAACAGAGGCTACAGTTAAGGATTTGCACCCAGTAAATTCTCCCCGGCCAGGATACGAACCCATGACAAAGCGCTCGCGGAACGCCAGGTCTTACCACTACACCACGGAGACTGTGGTGAATATGGACAATCATTCATATTTGCAAACATTCAAGGTTTAAAGCCAAAGTCAAGAAATAAAGTTAAGTTAATAAATGGCCTCCTATTAAAGTCAAACTCAATATTTGGGGCATTCAAGGAAACTCAAAGAAAAGATTACATGGATGGTGAAATCTGGATTCCAAATTATAATTTATATAGATGTGATAGAAAAACTAGGTCAAATGGAGGAGTAGGTCTGTATGTTAAAGAGGACCTGGTATGCACAGAACTACTAAACTCAACTAATGAGGTGGTAGAGCTACTTGGAATTAAGGTAGAGAAACTAAACCTATTTATTATTCTAATATATAGAGGAATTCACAGAGCAGATGCACAAAATAGAGAACATACTTGATAACCTAGCAAACCCAGCTCCAGATATTATCTTCCTTGGAGATTTCAATTTACCGAGTCTAAGATGGAGAATGGCAAACACAAATATCATAGCAGGGAATGACCCAGAAAATAACCAACCGCAGGTCAGAGAACTTTTGAGATTCTGTGACAAATTCTCGCTCAATCAACAGATTACAGAACCAACTAGGAATGAAAACACACTAGACTTGTTGTTCACAAACAATGATAAACTAATCAGAGAATCACAATCTCAGATACTTCATACTCAGACCATAATCTCATTGAAGTGCAAACTAGCATAAATAACGATAGTAGGTCTAAGAGACGTACCAGCAAGGGAGAAGGAATATTCAATCAATTCAATTTCAACAATAAGAGGATTGACTGGGAAAAATAAATGTAGACCTTGCAACTATTCAATGGGAGACGGTCTTAAGCGACAAAACTCCCAAATAGCTCAACTGACAGCTGAAGCTTACAAGATCTGCTTGAAGCATGTGCCTGTGAGGAGGGGCAGAAAGAGGACCACTCTAGAAAGAGAACGCAGACGACTGTACAGGAGAAGGAAAAAAATAACGGAAATGCTTCGGCAGACACAACTATCACAAACAAGGAAAATAAGCCTAAGCAGGGAGATCAAAGAAATAGAACAAACGTTGAAACGATCATATGAGTCTGAGGAAATGGAATTGGAACAGAAAGCTATACAAGAGATAAGGAAAAATCAGAAATATTTTTTCACATACACAAAATCAAAATCCAAAACCTCGACCAGTATTGGACCGTTAATTACAAATGAAGGTACGTACACAGAGGACAACAAAGAGATTAGTGAAATTCTAAGAAGCCAGTATGAGGCTATGTTTAGCACACCAATAAACAACACGAAAGTTGATGACCCAAACAGCTTCTTTATGAATGACATTCAAACTGCAGATAATATAACGGATATTACCACAAACTCGGAAGACTTTGAAAGAGAAATTGACAATATGCCTATGCACTCAGCTCCTGGGCCTGACTCATGGAATTCAATATTCATAAAGAAATGTAAAGTACCAGTAGCGAGAGCACTCGGCGTAATATGGAGAAAGAGCCTGGATACAGGGGAGATACCAGCAGCACTTAAATCTGCAGATATAGCTCCGTTGCACAAGGGGGGGAGTAAAGCCTTGGCAAAAAATTTTAGGCCAGTTGCACTAACATCACACATAATAAAAGTGTTTGAAAGAGTGATTAGGAATCAAATTTTTAGTTTCATGGAAAACAATGAATTGCACAATCTAGGACAACATGGATTTAGAGCGGGAAGATCATGTCTGTCACAGTTACTCAACCACTATGACAAAATCACAGAAGCCCTAAGCAAAATGCAGATAAAGTATACACAGACTTTGCAAAGGCGTTCAAAAAATGTGACCATGGGGTGATAGCTCACAAAATGAGGTCAATGGGAATAACTGGAAAAGTAAGACGCTGGATACTCAATTTCCTGTCAAACAGAACACAAAGAGTAACAGTCAATCAGATAAAATCGAGTCCAAGCAATGTTAAAAGCTCTGTACCTCAAGGTACAGTTCTTGCACCGCTACTGTTCCTTATTCTCATATCTGATATAGACAAAAATACACGTCATAGCTTCGTGTCGTCCTTTGCAGATGACACAAAAATCAGCATGAAAATTACCTCTGCTGTCTTTCAAGACATTGAAAAAGTACAAATAGATGTCAACAAAGTTTTTGATTGGGCAGCAGAAAATAACATGATGTTTAACAGTGATAAATTTCAGGTACTCAGGTATGGCAAAAATGAGGATCTGAAACATAATACAGGGTACAAAACACAATCGAATCTTCCCATAGTAGAAAAACAGCATGTCAAGGATTTGGGAATAATGATGTCCGACGATGTAACATTTAGGGAGCATAACCAAGCAAATATCGCGTCAGCCAGAAAAATGATCGGATGGATTACGAGAACTTTCAAATCCAGGGATCCCATCACAATGGTTGTGCTCTTCAAGTCACTTGTGTTGTCCCGTCTCGAGTAGTGCTCAGTACTCACTTCCCCCTTCAGAGCAGGAGAGATTGCTGAAATAGAGGGAATACAAAGAACATATACGGCACGCATAGACGAGATAAAACGGAGTCTTAAAGCTCTCCAAATGTACTCTCTAAAAAGGAGACGAGAGAGATACCAAATAATATACACATGGAAAATACTGGAGGGCCAGGTCCCAAATCTACACAGTAAAATAACAACGTACTGGAGTGAACGATATGGAAGAAAAGGCAAGATTGAACCAGTGAAGAGCAGAGGTGCCAAAGGCATAATCGGAGAGCACTGTATAAACATCAGAGGTCTGCGGTTGTTCAACGTCCTCCCAGCGACTATAAGAAATATTGCCGGAATAACCGTGGACATCTTCAAGAGAAAACTGGACTGTTTTCTAAGAGAAGTTCCGGATCAGCCGGGCTGTGGTGGGTATGTGGCCCTGCGGGCCGCTCCAAGCAACAGCCTGGTGGACTAAACTCTCAAGTCGAGCCTGGCCTCGGGCCGGGCTTGGGGAGTAGAAGAACTACCAGAACTCCATCAAGCAGGTATCAGGTAAACCCAGGCAGGGTACTGTTAACCGACGCCCAAAACTACCAAACAAACTGTCTAAAGCTGAACCCCAGGGACATGTACACTCATGGGGACCAAGCAGGGGGCACCACCAGGTATCAGGATGAGGCCAAACAACAGTGGCAATGAGGGCAGAACCCCCCACCAAGGCAAAATAAAAGGAAAACAAAACCCTGCAAGAGGACAATGTACCCCAAGGAACAGAGCCTGCCGCTGAGATAGGTGACAACTAGCTGCACAGCACCCTGCGCCCCTACCAGTGCGAAAAACTGCCTCTTACCCTAAGGTAAACCACGGGAGACAAAACCCCCAAATACCCAAAGAGCGGCCGAGAAACCGAGCAGTAAAACGGACACCAGGCAGACCCCGAGAAACTTGTGGATGGTAACCCCAAGCTCCAAGGGCAGTACTTACTGGGCACCTAGGGAAGGGAACCCAAGGCGCATGCAGCCCGAGTACTGAGGAATAAGTTCTGTCTCTCGCACCCCTAGAAAACAGCAGCCACACACAAGGCACAGCGCCGCAAAAAGACCGGAGCCAGAGCACACAACCAAGCCGATGGCATCAGCGTCAAGAACTGGGGTGTGTATCGCCAGCGCGGTAGGTCCGGGGCTCACCCTTCCCCCTCCCGGGGAGGTGGGGCTGCGCAGACAGCAGCGCGACAACGAATGACGTCATACTAGTTTGCTCGTTTTTGTTTGGGGAGTTCTATCCACTCATTCGGCTTTTGGTTGCAATTTTCACCAGAATAGGGGTTTGTTTTGAGACGCCTACCTTTCTGGGTGCCTAACCCTGTCGATGGCAGACATAGAATGCTTCCAACCACACAGAGGTTTCTATAGGCCATTGCTCCCCTTGCCTCTCTGAGGAGGCCAGGACCTAGATTCAGGAAGCTCCGTGCATTTCTTCGTAAGTGGGTTTGCTACGAAGGTTCCTAAGTGTGCCCTAAGAAGATGCTTAGGTCCAATTCAATAAGGTGTACTTAGGAAGAAATTTGTTGGTTCACCTACGTGCCGATAGAGGTCACTACTGTGTTTCGTTTGGCCAATCAGAGAGCAGCAACATTCTTCATATTGAAGATTTAGCGCTGGCTTATCGGAGTTCTACTGCCTCCTATTTACGTCGAATTTTCTTATAAAATTAGTATATTTCGAAGTAAAACAATGTTTTTTCAACTTCTACAGCTAGCACAGACATTGTAGTAAACAAATGTTACATTTGTTGTTTACCTACGTAATTCTAAGAAATACTGTGTAGCTGTCCTTGTTGCTCGGAAGATGCGCTGATAATTATTGTATATATTTACTGAATTTACCCACGGGCCACTAACTATGTAGTTGCCTCGAAGAGGACAGAAAGCCGGCGGCTTGTTAAAGGGCCCGCCAATTGTCTTAATGATATTTTTGAGCTGGAATTTGGCATTACGGCTTCAGCGGGTAGGCGGTTCCATGGGTTTATAGCCCTCTTGGTGGAAAAAAAACATCTGTTTTCAGTCCTACTTGAGAGAACATACTCTCCAACACCATATCTGTGATTGCCCTGTTATCAGTGACTTCATACCAAATGGTATGAGGTATTTTGAGCTCTGTAATTACTTCATACACTCAGGAATATTGGAAGATATTCTTGTGCTGCACCCAGATTTTGCCAGTGGAGGCTAATAGATCAGCATTAAGTATTTTGTTCTCTCCTAATTCCATGTATGACTGGCCATCCTGTGAGGTGAGGATGTTGAATGAGCTTGTAGCTGGTTTTTGATCTACACTGTGTGGTCCTTTATGCAGAATAGGGAAGCAGCACATTGCTGTGTATACCTAAACATGTTTAAAAATACATTGTTTGAGAGGAGTCTTGTAGAAACTGGTAAGAGTAATTATAATATAATGTTTCCATGATTCAGTGCTTACCTCTTGTGAAAATTGAGAAGAGTTGTTTAGTCAGAGTTGATTTATTTTTTGTATTGAGGCTGGTATTTTCTAAATTGATTCCATGTACAGTATGTCTAACCATCCTGTGAGATGGGAGTATTAGATAAACTTATAGCTAGTTTTGTATCTACACTGTGTAATATTCCATATAGAATAGGGTAGCAGCACATTGCTGTGTATACCTAATCTTCTTAATAAAAAAATCAGTAATAAAGATTTTAAATTATAGTTTGTATTATTACAAATACAGTACTGTATTATCCTTATTAAATCATGTTGACCATGGATCATTAAGATCTCATGTTGATATGTAATAGTCATATTTCTTTTGAACTGCTAATCCATGCTAATCATTCATTAAATTGTGCATTATGTCTCAATTTTTCACTTCCTTGGATATACTGTACAGTACAAAAAGATAGGATAAAAATAAACCAGTAATATTTCTTTCATTATTTTTCATTTAAATAACTGCATCAATATTTTTACAGCTGACAGGATTTGTTTTACCATACAGGTGCATTATTTGTTAAAAAAAAATTTGGTTTATTGTTACACAATGGTGCTACATAGCCTTCCCAGCTTGGTGCCTTCTTTTAATACTTACTGATTAAAAAATAATAATAAATACATTTTATTCAGGAAAAGTGCATACAGTTGATTTACAAACATAATGTTGGATTTATAGACAGAGCTAGTACATACAATACCTAAAGCCACTAATACTCATAGCATTTCGGGCAAGGTGTGGGGGAAAAAACACTTAGACTAAAACTTAATAGTACTTGGGATTAGGTATAAATTGTGTTGAAAGAAGGACTAAAAAATACAAAAAGGGGGTTAACATAGCATAAATCAGAAATTGCACATGTTGGTGAACAGCGTTGTTTAAAAAATAGCAAGACATGGGTTGACATTTAGGAGGTAAGTTAGGTTACATGGAGTTAATTAGGCAGTACTTGGTTTAACTCTTAAGCTGGTTGAGAGAGGTACAGCCTTTAACATGATTCGGGAGGTCATTCCACATTCTGGGTCCCTTGATTTGTAGAGCACTTCTAGTTTGGTTACACACAGCCAAACTGTGTAACAGGAAGAGGTCTTGAACACAAATTTGTTCCATGCTAAATGTAGAGGAATCAGCTGAGTATTCCTTAAATAAAATAAGTTGCCTCAGCTTATAAGGTAAATAAAAAAGCATTTCTCAAATAAGTAGCTGCCTCACCTCACTGCCTTACTGCTACATAGCCTTCCCGGCATGGTGCCTTCTTTTGATAATTACTTGTTCCACACCCAAGTTGTGTAACAGGAAGAGGTCTTGGACCCCTACTTCCCTCTCTCTTTTTTAATAGTCTATATAGTCATAATTATAGCTTTAAGTATTCAATGATTAAAGTTTTTGACATTTTTACCCTTTTCCTTACCTAACATCATTTGTGCAGCATAATTTTATTTTATGTCTCACCCAGATTTAATTTCAAAATAAAACCAAACTAAATAAATTAGAAATGGGTATGTATAGCTAAGGTACACCCTTACTACTAGGTGAACAGGGGCATTTGGTGATAGTAAATGATCCCATCAGGCAGGGCTCATCACCTTCTCTCATATTTCATGTTCACCAGTGTTTATTTACTTAATATCTATGGGTATAATATCTTGCTATTATAAAACTAATTCTATTATCATAAAAGACATATTTACTTTAAGTTTCAAGCAGAGAATGCATATATAACTAACACAAAGGACTCCTCTTCACTAGATTCAATTCTTATAATCTTTTGTTTATGTTCCAAAATCTTAAAATCTATCCCAGTGTTATGTAGTAGAGAAAAATTGAGTTATATCCAGTTTACGTAAAGCTACGAGTGGTCGAAACCACACTTAAATCCCGGAATGAACTTACGAAGGTTTTTCCACTTAGTGTAGCTACTTGAATACCGACGTAGCCGCCACGAAGGGGCTAAGAAGGAAAACATTCTTAGCTAAGAGGAAAAACCTTCGTAAGTACCTTCCTGAATCCGGCCCCAGGTTCTGGCTCATGGTCCCTGGTAGGCCATAAGAACTCCGTACACATGACTGATGCCAAACTCTGGCATTAGCATATCAGCCTGGTAAGCTCCAAGTAGCTGTAGGGACTCCCCCCAGAAAATATTTTTTTTTGAGGGGGGAGATTTTTTTTGTCTCCTTTGTTTATTAACTCATTTTGTTGTAACCTCTACATCCTGGAGAGTGCATACCCATCCCTAACTATGTCAAGATAGAATGAAATTGGTCACCAAAAAAATCTGTCACAACTGGCAGAACTTGGGACTTTGAATTTTTTTTGACTGGGTTTTTCACAGATTTCAAATTCAATTTTTAATTTTCAATTTTAGGCTGTTTTGATGATTAGGGACCAGATTAGAGCTTTATCACTTTTATAAAGTATACATTTTTATCCCCTAAATCATTATAATTACCCCTATATTATAGTTTTTTTCTTGACATCATTCCAACACATATTGACCTACAACTTTCACATATTTGAGTACGAATACCAAACAACTTTTATTAAAACAAATAAGTAAATTAATGAGTTAGAACTACCTTATTCATTGTCGATAACTTTAACTTCAATTATCTCTAAAGCTAGAGTTTCAACTTTGAGTCAGCTTCAAAAAATCCAGTTTCTTACCGATCCTCACCATTTTTACAAATAATGTGCACAGCTGTCTGTTCTACAATCCTATTAGAATGGATTTTTCACAAACTCTAAATATTTGTAGTTATCAATTCTTTTTCTACATTTGGCACATAATTCAAAAGCCACATTGACTAATTTTTTTACGGTAAACTAAACTGAAAACATATATTCTAAATCTATGAAAATGAAGATCATATACTTTCTGAGAGCATAATAACACCAAATGAACGATTGGTGATACAGTAATTTATAATTTTGCAGCTGATTTCAAAATCTGAAGTATTCAATATTCAATTTAATAATTATTTTTTATTTTTCAAGTTACGTTTGTGATCATTTAGACAAAGTTGCAGGATTTGCTGGTATGCACAACAAACTGGAAAGCATTATAGCAAATTTGAGAAATTTAACTTTGCCATCAGGTCCTGTCGTATATGTATGCCATGCACAGCTTAAGGGTTAATACAGAACTGTACTGTATAAAATGTAAAAAACTTCAAACTAACAATATTTCACTAATTAAAACAATAATACTATTTTGAAAAAAAATAACTTGTAACAGTCAATATGTACATTAAATTTTGAGTATGCCTATAAAATAAGCACAGGTCATGTCAACGCGTTGGACCTGGATGAGATGGCTGGCACCATGTGCTTCTCCTCTTCCTAGAGTAAAAACGTCGGACTCACGCGCGAAGGATTTTCGTGATAAATTTTTAAAAATTTACTGTTTGAACTCATTTAATCTGTCAAGATGTTTCAGAGCAGCATTCATGGTATTGAAGGTATAAAACAAAATAAAAAAACATTTGTCAATTAATCAGACAGTTGACTTGACAGAGAAAGCAGAGCATGGATACTCTGTCACTCGACTCGCCCAAGAATTCAACATTGGTAAAGCTACAGTTTGTGATATAAAAAAGCAGAAGGATAATATTAAGAAATTCTTTGCTCAAACTGATGTAATAGGCAACAGGAAAAATTGCGGGCTGCAAAGTATATGGGTTTGGACTCGTCTGTATTTTAATGGTTTACACAGCATGGTGCGAAAGGAATTGCTGTTTCAGTTGATTCTATTAGAAATGCAGCTGAAAGACTTGCTGTAAAGTTAAACATAGATAATTTCAAGGCTAGCACTGAATGGGTATGTCGATTTAAAGAGAGGTATGGAATCATTAACAAGAAAATTTGTGGCGAGGCATTAAGTGCAGGTGTTGGACGTGCTAATGCATATAAGAATAAACTTTTTCAGCACATTACATCTAATAATCTAAGCTGGTTGTAAGTGTATAATGCAGATGTAACAAGCTTTAACTGGAAATGCGTTCAAAGAAATACTTTGGCCTTCAGGCTTGAGAAGAGTACTCCTGGTTGCACGGTAAAGAAGGAAAGAATTTCAGCATTATTGTGCTGTAACGCAGATGGCAGTCACCGAACAAAGTACGCAATTCTTGGGAAATCTGCCAACCTCAAAGCATTGAAAAACTGCATGAACAGACTACCTGTCATCTACTACAATACAAAAAATGCTTGGTTCACACAGATTATTTTTGAGGATTGGTTCCAGAATCATTTTTGTAAAGAAGTAAAAAAGCAGCAGATCAATATGTGTAGAATTCATCCTGCTGAGGTAAAGGCAATGTTGTTGACTGATAATTCCCCAGCTCACCCCATTGCTAAATTAACATCGCCTGATGGCAAAATAACATGTATGGCTTTACCACCAAACACTACATCTGTAATGCAGCCCATGGATTAGGGGTTATCTATGCTCTCAAAGGCTTTATAAAAGAGCTATGAATTCAGATATTATGGAAGTTCTGCTCTCTGAGGAAGACAAGATGCCTACTAAGGATACGAAGGCTAGTAGAACACTAGAAAACTTCAAGAAATATTCAATTAAATACGCAATTTACAACTAGGCCAAAGAATGGAGCGAGTTGAAGGTCACACATTAAAGAATGCATGGAATAAAATTCTGAGTCCGGTACCTGGTTAAAATGATGACAAAGATGACTATGATTATGAGGGCTTTGATAATGCGATTTTTGAGACATTCAGAGATGCAGGTGAGGAAAATTTGAAACTTTCTGATGTGAATGCGTGGTTAGATAATGATGGTGATGATCCAGGTTATGGTGAATTAACTGACAATGAGATTATCAAGTGTGTTATTGGTAATAATGATGAGGATGTGGAAGAGGAAGATGACAGTGTGTTATTTATTCCATATGCTGCATCATTGCAAAATGTTAATGATCTGCTTGATTTGGTTGCTGTAACTGATAATGAAGAGCTGACAAATTATTACCTGCACCTAAAAGACATGAAAGATATTATAATGAAGCTCACAACAAAGAAACAAACTAAGATTCAAAAGTTTTTGGTACAGTTTCACAGTAGGCCTTTAGGACCAGCACCCAGCACTAGCAAGGACTCGCCTTCTGAGGATGCCCAGGCAACTGGACCAGCACCCAGCACTAGCAAGGGCACACCTGGTGAATGGTGTCCCAAAGAACATAAAGGTATAGTGCTTTTGAAAAATAGGTGAGATAACAGTAATGTGCCAAGGGAAGTGAAAAAATTGGATGAGAAAAAGTTGCCTTAGTGTTTCCAGTGCAGAGAACAACATTCAAGATGGCCGCCGGCAAGAGGAAATACAAAACAGAGCTTGATTTTGCTGGATTCAGTGAAGAAAGCATTGAGATAACCAGTCTATACAACAAGTTGGTAAAATTAGATACTCTGGTGACCTCTCATGTAGAAATAATTAGTAAATTGAAAGAAAGTAATGACCATTTAAATAGCAAAGTTGTATGTCTTGAGGGTGTAGTGAAAGACCTGTGCAAGAATAAGATTCAATTGGAAACAAATTCCAAAGCCATGGAAGAAGAAAATACTCTTAAAAATAGCTTTGGAAGAAGTTAAAGTAAATTTAAACATAAATGACTACAATAGGTTAGGTAAGGAATTTCAACAGGAGAAACAGCTCTTGTCAGCACAGATGGAGGAAGTTACACAGGGAATAGAACAGTGCAAGAAAGATATGCAACTCACTTATGCACAAGTGGCCAAGGAGAAGGAAAAAATAGAAGAAGCAGTAAAGGAAGTCAAACACTGCAGCAACCAAGATAAAACAAACATTAGGCTAGAAGTGAGGAAAGAATTCGCATCTAACCCGATGTTGGTGCAAAACACAGTTGATCGAAGTAAGTCCCTGATAATTTTTGGCTGCAAAGAAAAGGAGATAACATCTAGGTCAGAAAGAGCTGTAGAAGAAGCGAAAGTAGTAGATAAAATTGTTGGCCTCGTGGAAGGTCTTACAACCATAGAGAATGTGAGCGACTACAGGAGAATAGGCAGATATGTAAAAGGGAAAGATCGACCTTTGAGGATCACCCTAAATGGTGCCAAACAGATGGAAGAAGTACTAAGGAATGCTAGAAAATTACAAAATGATGACGATGGGAAAGTGTGGTCGTTAAGACGAGATCTTTCAAAAGAAGATAGAGAGAAGCTGAAACTGAACCTCGCTGAGGCAAAACGTTTAAATGAGAGCAGGAATGAAGAAGAAATCAATTCATTTTTCTACAAAGTGATAGGGGTAGGCAGACCAGTAAAGTGGTACATAAAGGCAAACCAACAAAATCATTAGAGAAAGGGGGAGTGAAAAATAAGAAGAGGGGGGAACAAGTTCCTGAAGATTGCATACACCAAAATAGATGGAGTAAGATCAAAGATACTGGAGTTAAGTGATGTAATACAGCTGCAGACACCAGACATTGTTGCACTCACGGAGACAAAATTTGAAGATGTTATTTTAAATGAGGTCATATTCCCAAGGGGCTACTCAATTTGGAGACATGACAGAAAAATTAGGAAAGGCGGTGGCGTTGCTGTGCTGGTGAAAGAACTCCTGAAGGTGAACGAAATAATGACTGCCAATCCACAAGAAGTTGACATAATAACACTAGAGATCTGCCATGAGGATGACAAACTAATGATTATAAATGCATATAGTCAACCGCTAAGCAGCACGGTCAAAGGAGGAGCTAGATAGTAAACGAGAAGGTCTTATAACAATAATGAGAGAGATCATAGCGAGAGCGGATAACGATAGTTCACGACTGTTGATAGTTGGCGACTTCAACTTGAAATCCATAGACTGGGAAGCATATGAAGCTAAAACAGAAGATTTCTGGACCTGTAAATTTGTAGACCTCATCCTGGAAACATTCTTGTATCAACATGTTAAACAAGCTACGAGGATGAGGGAAGGGGACGTTCCCTCTATGCTAGATTTGATATTTACCAGGAAGGAGGAAGAAATATTTGACATTCAGTACCTTCCTCCCTTGGGTAAAAGTGACCTTACCTTACCTTGCCTTGAGGTGCTTCCGGGGCTTAGCGTCCCCGCGGCCCGGTCATCGACCAGGCCTCCTGGTTGCTGGACTGATCAACCAGGCTGTTGGACGCGGCTGCTCGCAGCCTGACGTATGAGTCACAGCCTGGTTGATCAGGTATCCTTTGGAGGTGCTTATCCAGTTCTCTCTTGAACACTGTGAGGGGTTTGCCAGTTATGCCCCTTATGTGTAGCGGGAGCGTGTTGAACAGTCTCGGGCCCCTGATGTTGATAGAGTTCTCTCTCAGAGTACCAGTTGCACCTCTGTTTTTCAACGGGGGTATTCTGCACATCCTGCCATGTCTTCTGGTCTCATGTGATGTTATTTATGTGCGCAGGTTTGGGACCAGCCCCTCTAATATTTTCCATGTGTAAATTATTATGTATCTCTCCCGCCTGCGCTCAAGGGAGTACAGATTTAGGCTCTTTAGTCGGTCCCAATAGTTTAGATGTTTTACCAAGTGAATTCTAGCAGTAAAGGATCTCTGCACGCTCTCCAGGTCAGCAATTTCTCCAGCTTCGAAAGGGGCTGTCATTGTGCAGCAGTACTCCACTCTAGAGAGCACAAGCGTTTTGAAAAGTACCATCATCGGTATAGCATCTCTAGTGTGAAAAGTTCTTGTTATCCAACCTGTCATTTTTCGTGCAGTTGTGACGGCCACTTTATTGTATTCTTTAAAGGTAAGGTCTTCCAACATGAGTACACCCAAATCCTTTACATTGCCTTTTCGTGCTATGTTATGATTTGTCTGAGTTTTGTGACCATGTCTTTTTGGGAATAAAGTATGCGATGCATTATAATCTTGAAGAAAATATGACGGTCGATGCAATTGAAAAACCTGACTTTAGGAGAGGACATTATGGCAACCTTACGAAATTTTTTAGTGAGTATAATTGGACAGACTTGTTGCTAGGCAAGGAAGTGAATGAGATGTATGTCAAGTTTTGTGAAATATATGATAAAGGCACAAAAAAATTTATACCAAAACAGAGAAGCAGAACTAGGAAACAGGATTGGTTCAACAGAAAGTGCGAGAGGGCCAGAGACCAAAAGACACAAAAATGGAATCAATACAGGAAGAGGCAAACATACCAGCGATACAAAGATGCAAGAAACAACTACATGGCAGTGAGGAGAGAGGCAGAAAGAAATTTTGAAAAAGGGATTGCAGAAAAATGTAAAACAGAACCAGGTCTATTCTATAAATTCATAAACAACAAATTGCAGATAAAGGATAATATTCAGAGGTTGAAAATGGGAAATGGATTCACGGAAAATGAAAAGGAAATGTGTGAAACATTAAACGAAAAGTTCCAAAGTGTGTTTGTACAAAATGAAATCTTCAGGGAACCAGATACAATAAGAAATCCAGAGAACAACATAGAGCACATAGACGTGTCTAGAGACGAAGTGGAAAAAATGCTCAAGGACCTAAATAAGAACAAAGCAGTTGGTCCAGATGGAGTTTCACCATGGGTTCTGAGAGAATGTGCACCTGAGCTCAGCATTCCTCTTCAACTGATTTTTTCAGGCATCCCTGTTTACAGGAGTTGTAGCTGATGTGTGGAAAAAGGCTAACATAGTTCCAATCTACAAAAGTGGAAGCAGGGAAGACCCCCTTAATTATAGACCTGTATCATTGACCAACCCGTCCTCTTAAAAAGAACGTCACTTTTGGCTCGTATGCGCGATATGGCCAAATTTGGACGTAATTTGAATGAAATCGACTCACAAAAGTGACGTTCTGTTCCGTTTTCTATTTGAGTCGTCCGGCGTACGCGCAGAGGTTATGAGAGGACACTTTAAATTAACGTTTTTCATAACGTTTTGAAACTTTATGAGAATTTCCTACCCACCTAACCCATCAGAGGACTCTTAACTTACTGTTGTTGAAAAAAAAATCCTAAATTTATTTTCATATTTTTTTCATTTTCAAATTACGTCCAAATTCGGCCATACGGGCAAACGGCCAAATGCGACGTTCTTTTTAAGAGGACAGGTTGCATTGACAAGTGTAATAGTCAAAATGTTGGAAAAAGTAATTATATTTAAATGGGTAGAGTATCTGGAAAGAAATGATATAATATCAGACAGACAGTATGGTTTTCGATCTGGAAGATCCTGTGTATCAAATTTACTCAGTTTCTATGATCGAGCAACAGAGATATTACAGGAAAGAGATGGTTGGGTTGACTGCATCTATCTGGGCCTAAAAAAAGGCTTTCGACAGAGTTCCACATAACAGGTTGTTCTGGAAACTGGAAAATATTGGAGGGGTGACAGGTAAACTTCTAACATGGATGAAAAATTTTCTGACTGGTAGAAAAATGAGGGCAGTGATCAGAGGCAATGTATCGGATTGAAGAATCCGTTGCATTAGACAACCAACGATTAGAAAAGAGGGGTCCAAGAGCTAGTGCTCGATCCTGCAGGCACAAATAGGTGATTGTAAATAGGTGCTAACACTGTTAGCTTCAAATGGTATTTGTGGAGAGAGAAAGAAGTAGCTGCGGACTTAAGCCTTTCATTAACTCTTCGACACATCACTGAAAAAGAGGGAGTTGCCAAAGGAATGGAAGACAGCAAATATTGTGCCATTGTACCAAAAAGAGAAGACACAGGAGCCACTAAACTACACAATATGTTCATTATTGACCATTCTGAGTTAGGCGGTAGAGAAGCTTGCAAGAAAACGTCTCTTGGAACACTTAAAAAATTAAGATTTCTCTTAAAGCACCAGCATGGATTCAAGTAAATCAGATAACGCCCTACGAATGTCAAAGTCTATTGTTTAAATATAAATGATAAAACTAAGGGAAGAATGGGTTAGCTGCCTGTATTTTCATTGATAAACAACAAACGTGTAACACAGTTTCATTTAGTAGGGCCCCATCCCAAAATTGAAGACCAGAATTTCATAACTAAAAGAGTGCTGGTTTGGAGGAGAGAACATAACAGTGATTGAAAACAGAGGGTAATGCTGAAAAAATGAGAAATCAGCGGCGAACAGTTGCAAATATTATAAACTAAAGTAATGTACCCTCGCGAGATCATTTGCGGTCATTCAGATTGTGATGTCATCAAATAACAAAAGAAAGTTTTAAGTATCCTTGTTTGCGGATTATGCATAATTGCTGAGATTTACAAACGAAGACGTTTGAGGGAGAGAACAAGGATATCAAGACGCGCTCAAGCGGTGGTCGGACAGATGGTCACTTTCCTTTAACACTGACAAATACAAAGCACTAAACATAGGTGAGACGAAGAGAAGGCACCAGGAATAGTATAGGCTAGAAAGTTATTTCATGATTCTGTTAACACAACAAGGTGAAGACTGCTAGGATGGTACACGCGCACATGGACAGATAATTTACATCAAAGTTGTGAGAAACGTTTAGGTGACCAAAAGACTATTATCTAGGCAACACAGTGTCCCGGACTTACTAATGTTCCACAGTCACATCCATATTGATTTGATCTCCAATTTTCTCTTTAGATTGTTCGATAATTTACTATGTTCTTACTAAATGATATAATGATGCACACCACTGGGTATGCTGTTGATGTAATTACACACACACCACTGGGTATGCTGATGATATAATGATACAAACCACTGGGTATGGTGATGATATAATGATACACACCACTGGGTATGGTGATGATATAATGATACAAACCACTGGGTATGGTGATGATATAATGATACACACCACGGGGTATGCTGATGATATAATGATACACACCACGGGGTATGATGATGATATAATGATACAAACCACTGGGTATGCTGATGATATAATGATACAAACCACTGGGTATGCTGATAATATAATGATACACACCACTGGGTATGCTGATGGTATAATGATACACACCACTGGTTATGATGATGATATAATGATACACACCACTGGGTATGCTGATAATATAATGATACACACCACTGGGTATGCTGATGATATAATGATACACACCACTGGTTATGATGATGATATAATGATACACACCACTGGGTATGCTGATGATATAATGATACACACCACTGGGTATGCTGATGATATAATGATACAAACCACTGGGTATGCTGATGATATAATGATACACACCACTGGGTATGCTGATGATATAATGATACACACCACTGGGTATGCTGATGATATAATGATACACACCACTTGGTATGCTGATGATATAATGATACACACCACTGGGTATGCTGATGATATAATGATACACACCACTGGGTATGCTGATGATATAATTATACACACCACTGGGTATGCTGATGATATAATGATACACACCACTGGGTATGCTGATGATATAATGATACACACCACTGGGTATGCTGATGATATAATGATACACACCACTGGGTATGCTGATGATATAATGATAAACACCACTGGGTATGCTGATGATATAATGATACACACCACTGGGTATGCTGATGATATAATGATACACACTACTGGGTATGCTGATGATATAATGATGCTCACCACAGGGTATGCTGTTGATATAATGATACAAACCATTGGGTATGCTGATATAATGATACACACCACTAGGTATGCTGATGATATAATGATACACACCACTAGGTATGCTGATGATATAATGATACACACCACTAGGTATGCTGATGATATAATGATACACACCACTAGGTATGCTGATGATATAATGATACACACCACTAGGTATGCTGATGATATAATGATACACACCACTGGGTATGCTAACACGCAGAACACTGTTAACTCTGTATTAGACTTGTGACGGAAACGTGTTGGAAATGGTGGTCGGCAGTCTTCCAACTAGCAGGTGTCAGTGCTGGGCCACATATACTAAATTTAAATAAAAAAAGAAAAAAAAAGAGTGACTGCTTGTCTGATAATCTGTGGTAAGGCAAGAAACACAAAACACAAAATATAACAAAATACTTTACTTTAATATAGAAAACACAAAATAAAATAAAGACGATACCTTGGCATATATATAATATAATGTAAAAGTAAAATATATAAAATTATAACAAAGTGAAAAGGGGGAACTGGTTACGTTAACAAAATAAAATGGTGCTGGGAATATATGCACTAGCTAAGAACCTCTTATTTGATCACACGAGGTGGGTCAAATTCAGGTGTTCATAGCAGGAGCACGAGATATATTCTGGCTGGCAGAAATGCAAGGGACTCCAACAATAACTGGCGATGATTGTGATTGGCGAGGAACGGGAGTGGTGTGTTGGTTGGCGGCCAATGAGAACGCTGGACGGCCGCAAGTCGCTAGTTAGGCAGTTGAAGGGTTCGGCGCGTGACCAGGTGTGCAGCAGGTGCTGGAGAGGGGGGAGGAGGGAGTTGAGGTGCGTGTGGCTGTCTTGATATATACGTTTAGCCACTACAAAACGTATCTTGCATATTGTTGAGGACGTGATGAATTACGAAAATAGCAGGCTAAATCTCTGATAAGAGATTATCGTCACAACTCTCCCCCGAAGCCTGCTGTTCCGGGTGAGTCACGTTCACTGGAGGTAGAGTGGGAGGTGGAGCTGCCTCTACCTCATGCACTCTGGAGAGGGCGTCAGCGATGATGTTATCAGGCCCCTTGATGTAGCAGATCTTTAAATTGAAGCCTTGAAGATATAAAGCCCATCGCAGCAGACGTTGGTTATTAAATTGGGCTTGATGTAAGAATCTCAGAGGGTTGTGGTCCGAATAGATGGTAGTGGACCTAGCACCGTGCAGATATGGTGCAAAGTGTTGTAAGCTCAGGACGATGGAGAGGAGTTCCTTCTCTATAGTACTGTAGTTCTTCTGATGAGGCTTCAACTTGCAACTGTAGTAGCTGACAGGTAGAACCTCCTCGCCTCGCTGCTGCATTAAGACACTTCCGATGCCGGTACCACTGGCGTCGACATGGAGGATGAAAGGCTTCTTGATATCTGGTGAGGCGAGAATAGGATTAGAACAGAGGAGGAATTTGAGTTGTTCGAATGCAACGGTTTGCTCTCTGGTCCAATTATACCGTTGCTTGGGACTGGTTAAGGTGATTAATGGGGTTGCAACAGTGCTAAAATTCTTCACAAACCTACGGTAATAGGAAGCAAGACCAAGGAAGCGCAGGAGCTGCTTCCTGGTAGTAGGCTGTGGATACTGTTGGATTGCTTGAATGTGAATGTTTAACGGAGCCAGGCTGCCACTCCCTATAACATGACCCAGGTACCGCACTTTACCTTTCGCGAAGGTGGACTTGCCCAGATTGATGGTGAGGCCGGCTTTCAGGAGCTTGTAAACAATCGTTGTAGCTGGAGCAGGTGTTCGCTCCAGGTGTTGGATGCTACCACGATGTCGTCCAAATAGGCGTAGGTGTTGTCCAAGCCCTGGATGACGCGGTTGACAGCTCTCTGAAAGGTGGCTGGGGCATTGCAGAGTCCAAAGGGAAGGCGATTGTACCTGTAGAGACCAAACGGGGTTATAAAGGCGGACAGTACCTTAGCTCGCTCCGTTAAACTCACCTGGTAGTAACCCTTGAGTAAGTCTACCTGAGACAGGTAGCGGGCATTACCAATGGCATCCAAAATGTCGTCTATCCTGGGTATTGGGTAGGCGTCCTTCACTGTGACCTGGTTCAACTTCCTATAATCCGTACACAGACGGATTTTGCCGTGAGGTTTGGGTACCAGGATGCATGGTGAGGCCCAGGGGGACTCACAGGGGGTAGCCAGTCCATGGTCCAAGAGATACTGTACCTCAGCCCGCATGACTTCCGTCTTGCTCGGGCTGATTCGGTAGAACGGTTGGCGAATCGGCTGGGTGTCAGGTAGCAGTTGAATGTCGTGCTGAGTCACAGTACACTCTTGGGGATCATCTCGAAACAACTCTTGATGTTCTCTGATGAGTTTGATTAGTGGAGCACTATTATCGTCCTGAAAATGATGGTGAAGGTTAGTAAGGATTTCTGAGTTAGAGAGCGCTGTCTCAGTGTCAGTGCTTTCGGAAGGAGAAGCAGGGAAGGTCTCACTGTGGCTGTATGGACCTGTAAATGAGGTGAAATTGGTTAACACAGTGGGAGGAACCCCATGGTAGGGCTTGAGTAAATTGATGTGGCACAGCTGGGTCTTCCGCCGCCTATCGGGGGTCTCGAGAACGTAGTTGAAGTTGTTCCGGCACTCCTTAACACGGTAGGGTCCTGAGAACCTGTTCTGTAAAGGAGAACCTGGGATAGGGAAATAGGCAAGCACTAAGTCTCCTGGTGTAAACTTCCTTACTTTACAGTGCTGGTCGTAACGAGTCTTCATCCTCTCCTGGGCTTTCTGTAGGTTGTTGCTGGCAAAGGAATGGACCCTCTCTAGAATGTGTCGGAGATTTTGAAGATACTGGGGCACATTCTGATGCTCACTGAAGGTGGCATCACGTAGAGAATCCTTGAAAGCCTTGAGAGGTGTACGGCACTTACGTCCGTAGAGCATCTCATAAGGAGATACTCCTAGTGACTCGTTGGGAAGACTTCTGAAAATACACATGATGAGATCAATTTGCCTATCCCAATCCTTTGAGGTCTCATTACAAAACTTTTTTAAGAGTGCCTTGATGGTTTGATGACTACGCTCGAGAGAACCCTGTGAAGCAGGATGATAGGGGCTGGACAGTACCTGTTTGATGTTGAACTCCTCCAGAGTCCGTTTGAAGAGATCACTGGTGAAGTTGGTGCCACAGTCGCTCTGAATCTCCCTCGGAAATCCATACTGGGTGAAGATTTTCAGTAGATTCTTCACCACTGTAGCAGCTGTAATATTTTTCACTGGAACTGCTATCGGAAATCTGGTGGTAGGACACAGGATGGTTAAGATATATGCATTGCCTGCACTGGTCCGAGGCAAAGGACCAACGCAGTCGATAATGAGCTTGTGGAACGGTTCCTCAGGCACCTGGATGGGTATCAGTGGTGCTCTGGGAATGGAAACGTTCGGTTTCCCGGCTAACTGACACACGTGGCATAATCTGACATGAGTTTTGACGTCGTTTACCATACCTGGCCAGTAGTAGTCTTGTCGAATTCCATGGTAAGTCTTGTTGAACCCATAGTGTGACAAAGCGCCGTGGGCCAGGTGTAGAATCGTGGGCCGCAGGCTGGTAGGAATCACTAGTTGTTCAACGTCTGCCCAATCGTCCTCGTCCTTCAGTTTACTGGGTCTATACCTGCGATAGAGTATTTCGTTCTCCATAAAGAACCCAGGAACACTGTCGGATTGGGTTTCAGCCTGAAAGAATAATGGTGTCAAGGTAAGATCATCTCTCTGTAACTTACGGAACTCCACCGCGGTCAGGTTAGGGGGTAGTTTTCGAAGGTCCTGAGGGACAGCGGTAGCAGTAGAGTCAGCTGGCTGTGGTCGTGCAGCTTGAGCACGGGTGGTCACCATAACAGGAGGAGAACCTTCATCACTCTCTTGAACCTTTGCTGGAACATGTTCAAAATCGGGTTATCCACCACAGAGTTGCTTACCTCGGATATGTCCTTGACGATCAGGTTGTTTGGTTGTTGGTCTTCTGCCAAGTCGTTGCCCAGGAGAAGTTGCCTCCAGGCATGGGAAAAGGCTTTTCCCTGACGGCGACTTGGACTTCACCGGTCACGAAGGGACATCTAGGTAAACTCTGGGCAAGGGGAAGGAGTTTGTAGCAGTAAGGTCATGATGAACACAGTCTCTTCCTGTGTAGGCGACGTTGGCACAGCTGATTTTCAAGACGATCGATTGTAGAGCCCTGTGTCCCGCAGGATCTTAAGTCCAAACGTCCCTCTGATCTGAACCGTGGGTAGAGATAGTTCCTGGATATAGATGCTTGGTAAAGAGAGAGAGATCATTAGCATGAACACCAACATTCATTACAGCCTTACCGGACTTAGGGTGAGTAGGTTTAGACTTAGGGGGTTCGATGTTACCTTTAGATTGGGACTTACCACATTTGTCAATGGTGTTCCATATAGTCGACAATACCTGCAGTG
>WNGS01129235.1:23806-35229 GCA_020271785.1 Procambarus virginalis
TTTCATTTAGTAGGGCCCCATCCCAAAATTGAAGACCAGAATTTCATAACTAAAAGAGTGCTGGTGTGGAGGAGAGAACATAACAGTGGTTGAAAACAGAGGGTAATGCTGAAAAAATGAGAAATCAGCGGCGGAACAGTTTGCAAAATATTTAAAACTAAAGTAATGTACCCTCGCGAGATCATTTGCGGTCATTCAGATTGTGATGTCATCAAATAACAAAAGAAAGTTTTAAGTATCCTTGTTTGCAGATTATGCATAATTGCTGAGATTTACAAGCGAAGACGTTTGAGGGAGAGTACAAGGGGATCTAGATGTGCTCAAGCGGTGGTCAGACAGATGGGACACTTTCCTTTAACACTGACAAATACAAAGCACTAAACATAGGTGAGACGAAGAGAAGGCACCAGGAAAGTATAGGCTAGAAAGGTATTTCATGATTTCTGTTAACACAACAAGGTGAAGACTGCTAGGATGGTACACGCGCACATGGACAGATAATTTACATCAAAGTTGTGAGAAACGTTTAGGTGACCAAAAGACTATTATCTAGGCAACACAGTGTCCCGGACTTACTAATGTTCCACAGTCACATCCATAATGATTTGATCTCCCAATTTTTCTCTTTAGATTGTTCGATAATTTACTATGTTCTTACTAAATGATATAATGATGCACACCACTGGGTATGCTGTTGATGTAATACACACACACCACTGGGTATAGCTGATGATATAATGATACAAACCACTGGGTATGGTGATGATTAATGATACACACCACTGGGTTTGGTGATGATATAATGATACAAACCACTGGGTATGGTGATGATATAATGATACACACCACTGGGTTTGGTGATGATATAATGATACACACCACGGGGTTATGATGATGATTATAATGATACAAAGCACTGGGTATGCTGATGATATAATGATACAAACCACTGGGTATGCTGATGATATAATGATACAAACCACTGGGTATGCCTGATGATATAATGATACACACCACTGGGTATGATGATGATATAATGATACACACCCTTGGGTATGCTGATGATATAATGATACACACCACTAGGTATGATGATGATATAATGAGTACACACCATTGGGGTATGGCTGAATTATAATGAATAACACACCACTGGGTAATGGCTGAGATTAGATGATACACCCACTGGTTTGATGAGATAGAGATACACACCACGGGTTATGAATGAGATATAGGGATGAACACACCACTTGGGTATGCTGATGATATAATGATACCACACAACTGGGTATGGCGATGATAATAATGATACACACCACTGGGTGGTACGAGTGAGATAATGATACACACCACTGGGTTAGGATGATGAATAATGAATACACAACCACTAGGTTCGAATAGAGAAGAAAATTCCACTGTGGAGCGGTGATATAATGATAACACACCACTTGGTAAGCGGTGAAATGATATAAAGTTATACACACCACGGTTGGTAGATGATGTATAATGATACACACCACTGGGTTGGTGTGATATAAGGGCTGGGAACTACACACCACTGGTATGCTGATTGTAGTGTCGTCAAGAGTAAACACCACTGGGTAGCTATATAATGATAACAGGTGATGCTGAGATATAATGATACACACCAACCATGGTATGCTGATGATATAATGATAAACACCACTAGTGTGATGCTGATGATATAATGATACACACCACTGGGTATTGGTGATGATATAATGATACCACCCTTGGGTATGCTGATGATATTAATGATACACACCCTATGGTATGCTGATGATATAATATACACACAACATGCAAAGAGCGATTGCTGATAGTAGGATAATGACACCACCACTGGTATGGCATGATGATTAGCGTGAGAGGCGAGACACTACTGAGTATGCTGAATGATATAATGACTGCTCACCACACGTAGGCTGTGAGTATAAATGGATAGCAACCATTGGTATGCTGCTGATAATGATACACACCCACTATGTTACTGAGATAAATAGCACTACGAGTCTGATAATTAAATGTACACACACAATAGGTATGCTGATGATAAATGATACACACCACTAGTAATGCTGATGATATAATATGGGACAGCCCACTAGGTATGCTGATGATTAATGATACACACCACTAGGTTGTATGTATATCCCTGGGTATGCAACACGCAAAACTCCGTTAACTCTGTATTAGACTTGTGACTGAAACGTGTTGTGAAATGGTGGTCGGCATCTTCCAACTACAGGTGTCAGTGCTAGGACCACATACTTAAGTTTGAAATAAAAAAAAGCAAAAAAATGACTGCTTGCTGATAATCTGTGGTAAGGCGAGAAACACAAACACAAAATATAACAAAATACTTTCCTTATATAGCAAACACAAAATAAAATAAAGCCGATACCTTGCTATCGATACTAATTATAATGTAAAAGTAAATATATAAAATTATGAAACAAAGTGAAAAGGGGGGAACTGGTTACATTAACAAAATAAAAGGTGCTGTAGGATATATGCGCTAGCTAAGAACCTCTTCTTTGATCACACGAGGTGGGTCAATTCAGGTGTTCATAGCAGGAGCACGAGATATATTCTGGCGGCAGAAATGCAAGGGACTCCAGCAATAACTGGCGATGATTGTGATTGGCGAGGACGGGAGTGGTGTGTTTGGTTGGCGGCCATGAGAACGCTGGACGGCCGCAAGTCGCTAGTTAGGCAGTTGAAGGGTTCGGCGTGTTGACCAGGTGTGTGCCAGGTGCTGGAGAGGGGGGAGGAGGGAGTTGAGGTGCGTGTGGCTGTCTGATATATACGTTTAGCCACTACAAAACGTATCTTGCATATTGTTGAGGACGTGATGAATTACGAAATAGCAGGCTAAATCTCTGATAAGAGATTATCGTCACAACTCTCCCCGAAGCCTGCTGTTCCGGGTGAGTCACGTTCACTGGAGGTAGAGTGGGAGGTGGAGCTGCCTCTACCTCATGCACTCTGGAGAGGGCGTCAGCGATGATGTTATCAGGCCCCTGATGTAGCAGATCTTTAAATTGAAGCCTTGAAGATATAAAGCCCATCGCAGCAGACGTTGGTTATTAAATTGGGCTTGATGTAAGAATCTCAGAGGGTTGTGGTCCGAATAGATGGTAGTGGACCTAGCACCGTGCAGATATGGTGCAAAGTGTTGTAAGCTCAGGACGATGGAGAGGAGTTCCTTCTCTATAGTACTGTAGTTCTTCTGATGAGGCTTCAACTTGCAACTGTAGTAGCTGACAGGTAGAACCTCCTCGCCTCGCTGCTGCATTAAGACACTTCCGATGCCGGTACCACTGGCGTCGACATGGAGGATGAAAGGCTTCTTGATATCTGGTGAGGCGAGAATAGGATTAGAACAGAGGAGGAATTTGAGTTGTTCGAATGCAACGGTTTGCTCTCTGGTCCAATTATACCGTTGCTTGGGACTGGTTAAGGTGATTAATGGGGTTGCAACAGTGCTAAAATTCTTCACAAACCTACGGTAATAGGAAGCAAGACCAAGGAAGCGCAGAGCTGCTTCCTGGTAGTAGGCTGTGGATACTGTTGGATTGCTTGAATGTGAATGTTTAACGGAGCCAGGCTGCCACTCCCTATAACATGACCCAGGTACCGCACTTTACCTTTCGCGAAGGTGGACTTGCCCAGATTGATGGTGAGGCCGGCTTTCAGGAGCTTGTAAAACAATCGTTGTAGCTGGAGCAGGTGTTCGCTCCAGGTGTTGGATGCTACCACGATGTCGTCCAAATAGGCGTAGGTGTTGTCCAAGCCCTGGATGACGCGGTTGACAGCTCTCTGAAAGGTGGCTGGGGCATTGCAGAGTCCAAAGGGAAGGCGATTGTACCTGTAGAGACCAAACGGGGTTATAAAGGCGGACAGTACCTTAGCTCGCTCCGTTAAACTCACCTGGTAGTAACCCTTGAGTAAGTCTACCTGAGACAGGTAGCGGGCATTACCAATGGCATCCAAAATGTCGTCTATCCTGGGTATTGGGTAGGCGTCCTTCACTGTGACCTGGTTCAACTTCCTATAATCCGTACACAGACGGATTTTGCCGTGAGGTTTGGGTACCAGGATGCATGGTGAGGCCCAGGGGGACTCACAGGGGGTAGCCAGTCCATGGTCCAAGAGATACTGTACCTCAGCCCGCATGACTTCCGTCTTGCTCGGGCTGATTCGGTAGAACGGTTGGCGAATCGGCTGGGTGTCAGGTAGCAGTTGAATGTCGTGCTGAGTCACAGTACACTCTTGGGGATCATCTCGAAACAACTCTTGATGTTCTCTGATGAGTTTGATTAGTGGAGCACTATTATCGTCCTGAAAATGATGGTGAAGGTTAGTAAGGATTTCTGAGTTAGAGAGCGCTGTCTCAGTGTCAGTGCTTTCGGAAGGAGAAGCAGGGAAGGTCTCACTGTGGCTGTATGGACCTGTAAATGAGGTGAAATTGGTTAACACAGTGGGAGGAACCCCATGGTAGGGCTTGAGTAAATTAATGTGGCACAGCTGGGTCTTCCGCCGCCTATCGGGGGTCTCGAGAACGTAGTTGAAGTTGTTCCGGCACTCCTTAACACGGTAGGGTCCTGAGAACCTGTTCTGTAAAGGAGAACCTGGGATAGGGAAATAGGCAAGCACTAAGTCTCCTGGTGTAAACTTCCTTACTTTACAGTGCTGGTCGTAACGAGTCTTCATCCTCTCCTGGGCTTTCTGTAGGTTGTTGCTGGCAAAGGAATGGACCCTCTCTAGAATGTGTCGGAGATTTTGAAGATACTGGGGCACATTCTGATGCTCACTGAAGGTGGCATCACGTAGAGAATCCTTGAAAGCCTTGAGAGGTGTACGGCACTTACGTCCGTAGAGCATCTCATAAGGAGATACTCCTAGTGACTCGTTGGGAAGACTTCTGAAAATACACATGATGAGATCAATTTGCCTATCCCAATCCTTTGAGGTCTCATTACAGAACTTTTTTAAGAGTGCCTTGATGGTTTGATGACTACGCTCGAGAGAACCCTGTGAAGCAGGATGATAGGGGCTGGACAGTACCTGTTTGATGTTGAACTCCTCCAGAGTCCGTTTGAAGAGATCACTGGTGAAGTTGGTGCCACAGTCGCTCTGAATCTCCCTCGGAAATCCATACTGGGTGAAGATTTTCAGTAGATTCTTCACCACTGTAGCAGCTGTAATATTTTTCACTGGAACTGCTATCGGAAATCTGGTGGTAGGACACAGGATGGTTAAGATATATGCATTGCCTGCACTGGTCCGAGGCAAAGGACCAACGCAGTCGATAATGAGCTTGTGGAACGGTTCCTCAGGCACCTGGATGGGTATCAGTGGTGCTCTGGGAATGGAAACGTTCGGTTTCCCGGCTAACTGACACACGTGGCATAATTTGACATGAGTTTTGACGTCGTTTACCATACCTGGCCAGTAGTAGTCTTGTCGAATTCCATGGTAAGTCTTGTTGAACCCGTAGTGTGACAAAGCGCCGTGGGCCAGGTGTAGAATCGTGGGCCGCAGGCTGGTAGGAATCACTAGTTGTTCAACGTCTGCCCAATCGTCCTCGTCCTTCAGTTTACTGGGTCTATACCTGCGATAGAGTATTTCGTTCTCCATAAAGAACCCAGGAACACTGTCGGATTGGGTTTCAGCCTGAAAGAATAATGGTGTCAAGGTAAGATCATCTCTCTGTAACTTACGGAACTCCACCGCGGTCAGGTTAGGGGGTAGTTTCGAAGGGTCCTGAGGGACAGCGGTAGCAGTAGAGTCAGCTGGCTGTGGTCGTGCAGCTTGAGCACGGGTGGTCACCATAACAGGAGGAGAACCTTCATCACTCTCTTGAACCTTTGCTGGAACATGTTCAAAAATCGGGTTATCCACCACAGAGTTGCTTACCTCGGATATGTCCTTGACGATCAGGTTGTTTGGTTGTTGGTCTTCTGCCAAGTCGTTGCCCAGGAGAAGTTGCACTCCAGGCATGGGAAAAGGCTTTTCCCTGACGGCGACTTGGACTTCACCGGTCACGAAGGGACAATCCAGGTAAACTCGGGCAAGTGGATAAGGAGTTGTAGCAGTAAGGTCAGTGATGAACACAGTCTCTCCTGTGTAGGCGACGTTGGGCACAGCTGATTTCAAGACGATCGATTGTAGAGCCGCTGTGTCCCGTAGGATCTTAAGTCCGAAACGTCCCTCTGAATCTGAACCGTGGGTAGAGATAGTTCCTGGATATAGATGCTTGGTAAAGAGAGAGAGATCATTAGCATGAACACCAACATTCATTACAGGCTTACCGGACTTAGGGTGAGTAGGTTTAGACTTAGGGGGTTCGATGTTACCTTTAGATTGGGACTTACCACATTTGTCAATGGTGTGTCCATATAGTCGACAATACCTGCAGTACAGTTGAGAGGTACCTTGATCTGGGCTCGCTTTCTCGTAACTGTACCAAGACTTCTTGCTGGTAGGTTCTGGAGTCAGCCGGTGGATGAGGCTGTAAGTGTCAGCTGACTTCGCACACTTCACTAAATCCGTCTCTTCCTTGTCTGCTAAGTATAGGCGGACAGGAGGAGGTACACGTCTCAAAAATTCTTCAACCAGTATGAGGTTGACAAGCTCTGAAAAAGTAGAGACATGTGCTGCCTCCAGCCATTTCATGAAATATCTTCGTTTGGTGTTAGCAAATTCTAAGAAGGTGGTGGTACTTGCCTTGACGTAGTCACGAAACTTTCGTCGATAGCTTTCGGTGGAGAGAAGGTAGGCGTCCAACACAGCTTGTTTCAGGGTGGTGTAGTCGTTTTCCGAAGCCAAAGTGCTGAGTGTGACTGCTGCTCTACCTGTTAAATGTACTCGGAGAAGGGTAGCCCATTGGTCGTCAGGCCAATTAAGTTGATCAGCAAGGGTCTCAAAAGTGGTAAAGAACACATCAACCTCCGTTTCGATGAACGGGGGCATTAACTTACTTGCATGGGAGATATTGAAACTGGGAGGAAGACTAGCTGCCGCTTGTTGGAGTTGAGCTTGGTGTGCAGCGTCCCTCGTGAGTTCTCGGTCACGACAGTTTAGAGCTGCTTCTGCCTGTCGTTTGTCGTGGTCACGTTGCATCTCGAGTCGCTGTTGGTATAAGGCCAACTCACGTTCTTGCTGTCCTTTGAGGAGTAGGGCCTCCCTTTCACTTTCTTCCTTCTTCAGTGCGGCCTCCCTTTCCTTGAGGCGGATTTCTCTTTCTTGTTCTTCCTTTTTGAGGGCAGCTTCACGTTCTCGTTCTTCCTTTCTGAGGGCAGCTTCACGTTCTCTGATTGCAGCTTCACGCTCTCGGATTGCAGCTGCTTCCTGTTGTTGCTGTAGCTCGATCTTGGCAAGTTCCAATTTGAGCTTTATCGCTCTCAAGTCATCCTTATCTGAAATAATGTACTGTTCATGAGTAGAAGAATCTATAATACCTTCATCAGCAAGGTGATCCAGTATCATATTATTAATGGCAAATTTGTTGGCTCCATCAGGAACTTCCAAGTGATACTCATGTGCAAGAGTTAACAAATCGACCCTCTTAGCGTGACGTAAGGTCCCTATTTCACCTTCTGGATCTGTTTTGAATGCTTGTAGGCGGAACATTGTGAAAATATAGCAAAATATAGGAGACACGAATATATAGTGAGAATATGGTGAATGTCAGAAACAGGAAACGTGGCAACTGATACCTATCCTGTGGGGAATTATTAATAATTAAAGTTAATTCAAGATGGTAAATGAATAAGGTCGCAGGAAATCTTGTACCTGGTACTCACTGTGGGAGGATAAAGGCAAGAAAATCCTACTAATTAGTGAAAACTGAGTTTAAAAGACAAGTGAAACACTAAATGGCTTCAAAATAAATGAGGTAGTCCAAAAAATGTAGTCATACCTTGCCAAGTCACTATAGAACATAAGCAAAGGTACCCACTGAAATTGAATATGGTATTTACAGAATTAGCGAACTTTGTGCTCAAAAGAAAGAACGCCAATTCCCTACCTTAGGTAAATACCATCAGTCTGACCGACGAGTAGGGGTGCGAGTGTCAACTGGTGACGAGAACTATCGGCGAGGTCCCAATTCGCCAATAATAGTTCGTGCTAGAGGATCTAAAGCCCTCTTTTTCCTCCTAGAGTCGGATTGCAGGACTTGGGTGCTATTGACCCGGAGACAGACCACAGTACCAGGGTACCTATGTGATAATCTGTCAAAAAGTGAGAAATATCTGGGGACAAAAGATGTTAAACACGGATAATAACACGGAAGGGGGAGACGACCAATTAAGAGTATGACTGCGGCCTACAGTCACCACGTAATCCAAAGTTGTCTCACTCTCACCATATGCTATTCCCGTAATGCACAATATACACAGCACCATATAAAATAAAAAATGATTAATGTAAATAATGGAAGCAAGGGAAATGAAAGCCAAGTATGCTTACCACAATTACCAATACCTGAGTGAAGCTCCGTGGACAGGCCCCCATTTATATGTGACGGAAACGTGTTGGAAATGGTGGTCGGCAGTCTTCCAACTAGCAGGTGTCAGTGCTGGGCCACATATACTAAATTTAAATAAAAAAAAAGAAAAAAAAGAGTGACTGCTTGTCTGATAATCTGTGGTAAGGCAAGAAACACGAAACACAAAATATAACAAAATACTTTACTTTAATATAGAAAACACAAAATAAAATAAAGACGATACCTTGGCATATATATAATATAATGTAAAAGAAAAATATATAAATTATAACAAAGTGAAAAGGGGGGAACTGGTTACGTTAACAAAATAAAATGGTGCTGGGAATATATGCGCTAGCTAAGAACCTCTTATTTGATCACACGAGGTGGGTCAAATTCAGGTGTTCATAGCAGGAGCACGAGATATATTCTGGCTGGCAGAAATGCAAGGGACTCCAACAATAACTGGCGATGATTGTGATTGGCGAGGAACGGGAGTGGTGTGTTGGTTGGCGGCCAATGAGAACGCTGGACGGCCGCAAGTCGGTAGTTAGGCAGTTGAAGGGTTCGGTACGTTGACCAGGTGTGCAGCAGGTGCTGGAGAGGGGGGAGGAGGGAGTTGAGGTGCGTGTGGCTGTCTTGATATATACGTTTAGCCACTACAAAACGTATCTTGCATATTGTTGAGGACGTGATGAATTACGAAAATAGCAGGCTAAATCTCTGATAAGAGATTATCATCACAGACTCATGTCAGGACCGAGGTTTAGTCATCTCAGTAGAGAATACAAAGATACACAATCGGCGCCCACCCAGGCAGGGAGGAGCTGTTCGCAAGATGCAACTGTCTGATGGCTCCCAGCTTGACTATTTAAACAGATTCAAATACCTTGGCCTTGAGGAGGCCAAGGTATTTGAACCATACAACAGGACCATACATGACTGTATGGTCCTGCTGTATTCAGACTGTCGTCAATATAAAGAGAGGTTCAGAACTCTCAAGGCTGTTGCAGGTTATTGCTCAGGCAATGGTGCCAATGTCAGAATTTTCAAAATGATGTACCTTGCTTACATTAGATCTTTAGTGGGTTATGCTGCATCTCTTGTTGCTTTGATGCCTTAAAGAAAATTTTGAGGGCTTGAAAAAAGGAGAACGAAGCCTTGAGGATGATCCTTGGGTGCCCTCGTACCACAAAGATACTTAACATGAGAAAATAACTTAATATTCCGAGCGTCGTTGATCGTGTTACTGAAATTAACTGTCAAATTGGTATAAACATGCTTACGTTAGCTCATCCTAACCCTTGCACAGAAGCCCTCCAGAATTTCTTTTTTGAACGTCAACATTGTTCCAAGTTGATAACTAAATCTGGAACTGAACTCAGAATGTATCAGATTTATCATTTGTAGCAAGAGAGAAATTAACGGCACTTTCCTTCACCATTGATATTTCACCCACTAAAATTTTAATACCTCTCTTTTCACGCAGAAGCAAATTAGATATCAGTCCAGGCTTCGTCTTGAGGCAAAGCTCAACGCCTTAAGCCATATTGATGCTCTGTCCACAGAGTATTCTCTCTCTCAAATCACATACACTGATGGTTCCCTACACCACACCACGGGTGCAGCTGGAAGTGCAGTTGTTCTGACAATGGGCGATGGCTTGTACTTTGAGTGGGGAGTCCGTATAAACAACTGGGCCTCTACCCTTCAGACCGAACTTTTGGCCTTGCTTCTTGCACTGAAATGTGTACAAGTCTCCAAACTCGATACATTAATTGTAAGTGACTCTTCATCATTAATTACTCTCAAGTCTTTATCATCCTTATTGTTCTCTACTCTTTATCATCCTTAATTACTCTCAACTCTTTATCATCCTTAATTGCTCTCAACTCCTCATCAATCTTAATTACTTTCAACTATTTAAGACATAACTGTAACCTGCTCGTGTCTGAAGCTAACCACGAATACAACAAAATATTAATGATTTTAACACATTAAGGCTTCATGTTGACTCCATCTCATGTGACCTCCGAATGCGTGATGGAGTGATGAGTTAGCCAAAGACTCTGCCTTTAAAGGAGAAACTGAGTATAACCTTGGGTGTCAATGAGCAGTCTGAGAGTAATAGTACACCAGAACTTCAACAAAATCTTGTAGATCTGAGGCAAAGTGAAGTCGACACCAGTAACTCCATCTATCATCATACTATCATGCAAGAGGAGTCACACATCTAAGGATCATTCTGTAACAGCAGATGTTTTCCCCACACCCTATAACACCTGCTCAACACATGTTGGCCAGCCACTTGACCCACTAGCGTACTTACCAACTCTGCTGGACCGATGTTCATCACTGGAGACAAAGACCTGATTGTTCAGCCTTAATATATAATAATACTTATACTTAAACACTGCCACCACTTCCCCCCAAGAAGAGTGTGACTGAACGGAAAATACTGGACTAAGGGAAGAGTAGTCCAGTACCTGACAATGACGTAGGGACCTTGGAAATTAATACTTTGGAATAATTTATAACAACTCTTTAGTTTACTTACTGAGAATCAGGGGACATCTTTAATTCAGAATGAAAGTGGAGAACCACGGGGAAACTTGCAAATCATAGCATGTAATGGGAATTTAAATGACTCGGAATTAATTAGTGGAAAATTAGCTAAACACTGAAATTAATCAATGTAAAAATTATTGATAAATGATACATAAATAAATCCAAACAGTTACAAAATCTTATATCGATGCAAATGGGTTGGAGGATAACTGAGCACATAACCAACGATAGCACATTACCTTATACCTGCAATTACCAGCCACAAGATATTGATGGTTCTCCTACTGGGCCTTGGTGGACCACCCCAGTTCACACTCTAGTACACACTGACTAAAAA
>WNGS01129238.1:0-12500 GCA_020271785.1 Procambarus virginalis
CTGCTTCCTCGCGCTCAGCTGTGCTTCTCTCTCTGTTCCTCGCGCCTCAGCTGTGCTTCTATCGCATCTTCATTATTTCTAGCTTGATACTGCGCCTGCTGCCACTGGATCCCCGGCTGCTGCCACCGGTACTCAAGTTCTCTCCTCCACTGGCAGGTGTCTGTGGCCGTTCCTCTCCTAAGGCTTCATCACGTGCCTTGAGCTGTGCCATGATCTCAAGTCTCTCTCTCCCACTTTGGAAGCTCTCAACTTGATCCAAAGTGGTCGGCGATCGTCTGCAGCTGTGCCTTGGTGCACTCCTCCAGTACTTGCTCGTCTCTCGTGTCTATAAACCTGGCTACTTTATCACCCTCCATCTTGTGACATGAGTGAAAACCTAGGCCTGATATTTAATACCACAATACAACCTTGATCTTGTTCTTATCCTGGCAAGGTCGCCAATGTCGGGGTTTCACGGTGTTCTCGTTAGAGAAGGTTAAAGTTAAAGCAACAGTAGACTGGATCTCCTTTCCAGGTGGTTGCTCCAACAATAACCCTTACTCACCGTCGTTCGGCGGGTCTTCCCTCAATCCTCTAGGCTCCACTGCTGGCCTCGGAGAGTATCCCAGTCGATCTCACAACCGGCCTTTAGATTATAAGATGAGTGGGAGCACAGATCGTTCCCTCAATCTGTGGCCCTCCCGACACCGAACTCTTACACAGCCTTCAAGGTCGCCAACTGGTTTTTTTGTGTCCAGTAACACTGCAGTGGTCAGGTGTAATTGTGGCAAGAGCAAATTCCAATAATATGGTATCAGGCAGGTCACTCTTTTATACATACACGGTCACAAGATAAATGGAGGGGATGATATCAAACACCAAAGAGTTTTGGTATTTTACTTAAAAGACAACGAGAAATATATATGCATCAATGTATCAGAATTAATATATGACAATTGCTCCATTCATAGCATAATATTCTAGAGCGCACCATATGTAACATCGGCACGTGTCACCTGTCAGAATGCCAGCTGACCGGGCCCTCGCGATCGTGGGAACAGACTAGTACTTGTTTCTAATTGTCACGATCCCCGTTTATTTAACTTTTCCAAAACACTAATCAACGTTCACATGGCTTACTTATGATTTCACTGGCCTCACGATCAACATCTTATTCACAATACTCTCACAGTGACTTTTCACTGTACCAAAAGATTACTCTATTCTTAATAATATTTACTGTGAATGCACTCACTTGATCACTGAACTTTTCTTTATATTTATACTTCCTCTTAAAGAGATATCACTGGCAATCACTTCACGTATATGATATTATTCAGCACACAATCATGTCATATATAATCAGTAATCAAACTTCAGGCATATATATCAATAGATCATAGAGATCAACACACAGGCATTTATATCGATAGATTATGAGATCAACACACGGGCATTTATATTGATAGATTATAGAGATCAACACACGGGCACTGATATCAATAGATTATAGAGATCAATCAACGGGCATTATATCAATAGTTATATAGATCAATCCACAGGCATTTATATCAATAGTTATATAGATCAATCCACAGGCATTTATATCAATAGATATATAGATCAATCCACAGGCATTTATATCAATAGATTATATAGAGTCAATACACCAATATCTGGTTCACTACCAATATATATAAATAATAATCACAGATCATAATAATAGTCACAGTAAATTCTCTGATGAATCGGTGCTTGCACACACCCACACATAGATATATATGTAAACTGATACTGTGAGCGCTCTGGGCAGCCTCACCACATACTGTGCTCTCTGTGACTTAAACTCAAGTGAGACTTGCTCACGACATATAAAATATCCTGACAAGAATATATATATAGCTAACTAAAGGGGAAATGGGAGGGAACTGTAAACACCTACTTCACCTATCCTAGGATGACAGTTGGGTTGTAGCTCCTGGTCCAGGCTCTCGCCTCGTTCATCCAGAAACACAAGCCCACACCTTAGGATGTCGCGTCTCGCCGCTTCTGTACACAGCAGGTCCGTGCTTCTTTCCCTACAGTACGTCGCTGGGTTGAAGTCGGTCTCCTGGCCGTCAACTTTCCTCCCAACTACGGCAGCCAGCCTACGTCTCGGCGGTCGTCGTACGTTTCCCAATCAGTCCTTGTCACTGTACTCCCAGAGTAACTGCCTCTCACCACTACGAAGTCACTGAAGTTATCAGCCGTCCCGGACGACACACGCACAGCACCCGACTTCAGAGCACTTGAAGCTCACAACACTGTCAATTCCCTCGTCGTCTAGATATATCACTAGGTATTTGGGAAGACTTCTCGACGTGCTTGCATCCAACTGTTGACTCGTAGGGTTCCACGAAGGTGGGGTTACTGTCAAACTTGACAGGATCGTCGATCACACGTTCAACCTGGCTGACAAGGCTGTCAACCTGGTTCCCTCACGGTGGGTGGCCCGGCCACTAAGCTGCCTCTTATACTGGTGAACTGCCAACGACGACACACGTCGATGCCCGGCCCACTTCTTGCAACGCACCTGTCCCCTGAGCACTTGTTGCTCAATATTCTGTCAATTCCTTATCTGAGCCACTTATGGGTTGCAGGAAGACCTCACAGAGTGCGTGCCAACAACTGGAGACGCTTAAATCCACCGGAGTTCGGTAAATCCGTCACTCTGACAGGATGACCGATCGCGCGTCCTACCTCTCGGACGTGTCGTGAAAGACTGATATCGTCTGGCGCCAACACGGGCGGACCCCCTATGCCTATGTGACGTCACTTTTCCCAAAGTTGGTTCTCATTGGCTCCCAGTGCCACGTCGCTGACGGTGACCAATCTGGCGCCACTGACGTCACACAGTTTTGGCGGGAGATCAGACTTGCCAGCGCCATATTGGCTCCCTAAAGGGCCTATCCCACGGGCCAAAATGCTATATTCTCGCAAATTTCTCGGCTCTTCGAGAATACTACTCTCTCCCACACATGTTCAATTGTTGCCTGCAATGTAGAGAACGCTCGGGAATAGTGGACATGACTCTTACAGCAGGCGTGGGAGAATTAGAAGGGGGGGAACACCGTCACAGTATGCAACATCTTATGATATGTTAAAAACTTACTTTGTGTCAATAACTTTGCTTTGTGCTACAAGCATGGTAGACATCCTGTATTCATTCTTTTTAAAGAAAAGGAGGGATGTCATGTTCATAGCAAACGGCACCATCCATTTGTATGCGCTGCATTTCATACGCCAGCACTAGATAAACAACAGAGAGCGTACAGGACGCCCGCCAGGCTTGGAAGCTGCTAATCTTGTATCATTTTAAGTATTAAAGTCAGTAACCAAGCAATGGCTTTATATCAACTCGACAACCAAGACTTCCTCAGCAACACACAACACCACAGTACTGTAGGCTGGAGAACGTATTTGTTCTGGCAAAAAGAGCATTCAATATATCACTGCTCGAATTACTCTGATCGTACTACAAGGGTAAAGCGACTCTAGGAGTTGTACAAATGCACAAGGTGCCTACAGTCACATGACTCCTGTACCTGTGTAGTCCAACTATGCACCTGCAATAGGTGCAATAATGGCCAACACCACATTTCACTGTGTGGAGACATACAGACAAAGTTCCCCAAGGGTTGAGGAAAAGACTTTGATCACAGTGCCGTTCTGCAAAGTACGACAGAACAAAAGTGTCCTATCGACAGTCAAGCAATAATCCGATTTTGCCCACTGCCCAACTCATCCCTAAATACAAGAGGGCTAAGGACAACACTTGCAGGTTATTTGACGCAGGGTCTCAAAAAATATTTGTCACACAGAAGGTGGAAGATGAATTAATATTGAAGCCCAGGTAAAATTTTACCCAGGTAAAATTATACATAACAGGATTCCTGACAAACACAAGATCCCAAGACTTGAAAGTGATCCAACCACTATTACGCTTAAACGGTTGTGTTTAACCTGTATAAGCCATAGTAGTTAACAAAATTCCATCTGACCTACACGTTCATGGTCCAGGGACAACAGCAAAATTCCTAAAAGAAAAGGGAATTAAGTTGGCTGATAACAAAATTACATCTGATCACCTCACCAATACTGGAATACTTGTAATTGCAGACTATTACCACAAATTCATCATTGGAAGTACAAAACAGAAGGGAATGAACCTGTTATTGTCTGCTGGAGGCAAATTGCTCGCTGGCCCAGTATTGTGTCTGAGGAAGCTCACACCTGTAGACAACAAACAAGTCAACACAGTGATGGTTGCGTGACTTGGAGCCCAAGTCACGCAACCATCACAGACATAAGACATCACTTAAATTCAGTGACATGTCTGAAGATGAACTTGATCCCCCTGCACATAAGTTGTGGGATCATGCAACTCTTGGTCAGGCTACAATGGAAGCTAAACCATCTTCATCTACTAGTAAATAATTTCATAGCACAAAACCAATTTCAGAAAACCTGATATTGTACAATGATATAATTCAACAACAACTCGATAATAAATTCATCAAAATTGTAACCAATGATGACTCCTAAGGAGGTACACTAATTGCCAAACCATGCAGTTCTGAAAGACTCTGGTACTACCCCTATTAGGATAGTTTTTAACTGCAGTGCTAAGACCAAACAGAATAATGTCTCTCTGAATGACTGCCTTCAAACTGGCCATACTCAAACACAAAGACTGTATGACATGCTATTAAGGTTCTGCATAGGGACTTATGCATACATGGCTGACATAACTAAAGGCACTCCTTATGGTAGATCTCTAAGAGGAACACCGAAATTATTCCAAGGTCCTATGGATAAAGGATCCTTGTGATCCATGCAGTGAAATAATCCCTACAGGTTTACATCAATTTTATTTGGAGCTACTTTTTCACCGTTTCTGCCTCAAGCAACTATAGACACACATTTAAAGAAGTCCAATAGATCAAATAAAACTGAAATTAGCAAAACCCTATTTTTAGACAACTTCCACGGAACCACTAGCAGTGAGAAGGAACTGCTAAATATATATCATGAATCCAATCGAGAGTTGTTGGGAGCAAATATGCCTTACAATCATGGGCTCCAAACAATAACAATTTAAGTCAACTGATCAAATCGGAATTTCCCGGCTTCAAGGTACCCCAGAAGATGAATGTACTAGATGTCGAGTTGGAAACAACTTCTGGTCAAACTTCTGAAACAACTTCTCCGACCATCAAAGCAGTAAAGCCAGATACCACCAATTTAGCTATGAGGAAGCTATTATTCCAAGTCAGCAAGGCTGTCGACCCCTTGGGACTATTATGTACATATTAATTAAAGGAAAGTTGATTATGCAAAACTGCTGGCAGGAGAAGACAGGCTGAGATGATCTGCTAATACCAGCTTTACAGGAAAAATGGCAGCACCTAGTAAAGGATGTACATATCTTAGAGTCTATCATGTTTCATCAAAACACCTCGAATGCTCAGACAAATCAGACCATTTAGTTACATGTATTTTGTGATGCCTCATCAATGGCTTACAGCACTGTAGCCTATTTAGTGACAGATAAACAGGCAAATCTGCTCACCTCAAAGGCTAGGGTGGCAGTGTTAAGGAAACCGTTATTGCCACAACTAGAATTAACTGCCCTACTGTTAGGAGTAAAGCTGACTAATCATCTGACCAAAACCTTTAGTAGTATCTACTTTGAAGAAACAGTGTTATGGTCAGACAATGAGGCAGTGCTACAGTGGGTGAAAAACAACAATAGTAAAACTCCCTACATGAGCAATCACGTCAAGAAGATAAGATAGTTGTCAGCATGGTACAAACTCAGATATGTGCCCATGGAGGAAAATCCCGCTGACTATCTCTCCAGCGGCCTGACTTTAAGGCAATTAGCCAAAACCGAGATGTGGTTCAATGGACCTCAGTGGCTGGTCAGTAACCAGTGGCCTAAACAAAAGCCACAAGTCATTGTGACCAATGTCACTGCTCCCGCAGAGAAACCAGTACACCTAGAACTTTGGTAATTGAACCTACTCGGTATTCTGAATTTAATAAATTAATAGGGAAATTTAAATAAATTAATAAATTAATAAATTTAATTAATAAATTAATTAATTTATTAATTAATTAATAAAATAATAAAATTAATTTAATGAATTAATAATATAATTTAATTAATAAATTATTAATTAATAATAATTAATAATAATAAATTTAATAAATAAACACCCTCAAAGGGTGTTTGATTTCCTGAGTAAAATAGGAATCAAACACCCATAACCAAGTGCCCTAAAAGAGAGACTGGAGGACCCATGTGAGGTCAGTAGAACTCCTGGTTGCAATCTTTTTAACCATGTCGTGGCATAGTCGATTAAGGCACATCTGGGATACTCCTGGATGTAGGTTCGAACCCTCATCACAGCCCTTGTTGATTTGTTCATTTGATGCATCACACTATTGTGATTTCTCTGTGTAATGAAGTAAGGGTGAAGAGGGAGAATAGCTTATTGACAGAGCCCAGGTGCATGAGGGAATTGTGTAAAACCCTGGTTTGTGTCTCGGAGAGACTGGAGGACCCGTGTGAGGTCAGTAGAACTCCTGGTTGCAATATTTTTAACCATGTTGTGGCATAGTCGATTAAGGTGTATCTGGGATCCTCTGGAACGTAGGTTCGAACCCTCATCACGGCCCTTGTGGATTTGTTCACCTGCCAAATGCTTCTAACCCAATAAAAATGCAATTACCTCCCTAATATCTATTCCAATTTCCTCCCGAAATGAAACAAAACTCTACAAGGAGACCATCACACCCCAGTGTGTTACCACTCTTCAGTTTCTGAAGAGAGAAAGTCAACCCAGGGAAACCACTTTCAAACAAAATTACTAAAACCTTTCACAATCACACTGCACCTTGGAATACAAATCACCCAACAATTCCCTCGCCCTATGAAGCATACCAGCCATACCCACCTATCATAGACCCATCACTCAAGTGAAAGCTCTCCATACATACCTCACCACGAAACTCCTTTTCCCTCCCCAACACATACTAGACAGATTAAAATTCGTCAACCACCTGTTATAATCCCAGGTAGCCGAAAAACGAGTCTCGCCTTTGTGAATAATTCTATCAGGCCTGACCTTACTAGCAGGTCAAAGAAATATAGACTTGAAGATTCATACTTAAAATAATTGGTTGGATTTGATAAATAGTTTAGGAGTATGGGCAGTGATCAAGAATATAAGTAAATGACTTGACATGAGTTGTGGAGAGTTTGCTAGAGGCGTGAGGCTCGCTTCTGAGGACATTGAGCTCACTTGAGCACCAGACATTGTGAGGTGAAGCCGAGCTCCGTGTGAGCTCCTGTTAGAGAGGAACCCCTAGTTGATATACCTTCAACAGGATGGAAGTGTGCAGACGTTTCTGCTGTGGAATCGAGCTGGGAACGTGTGGTCTCAAGTCCTGGACGGCAAGGAGAGTTTGTGAAGCCGCCCAGAAATATTTCAGGGGGCAGTTAAAGCAGTTCTGTGGGTAGCCTGAGGTGCCCTGAGTGTCGCCGTCCCGTCAGACAGCGCCCTGCAAGAGACCTTTTGTGGTAAGCACAATTTTAACCGGTTTACAGTGATTGCCTATAGTCGATCGTGTACCCAGCGATCGTAGCAAGTGTCTGTTGATATGTTAGGCATGTTTTGATAAGGCAGAAGGTCTAAAAACGAGAGTAAAGATGGAGGAACGTTCTGGAAGGCGGAGAGACGTCCATCCACTCCGACCGCTGGAGGGCAACTGAGGGCCGGCCGCCAGCTGCCTCGAGGGGGGCTGGGCAGAGGATGGACGATCCCAAACGGGGGAGTCCACACTCACAACATGTAGAAAGCAGAGAGATGTTGGGTGGAAACATTAATTGTGTGGTTTATTTTGTTTATGTATTTATAGGGAAACAATTTTATTGGCGTGTCGATGGGTTGCAGGTTTGTCTGGGGAAGGAGTTGCTGAGAACTTATAGCCAGCAGAGGAGGAGTAGTTGATGAGACTCCAAGGTTGTGGAAGGTACTGAGCTCTGTGGGAGAGCAGCTATACAGTGAGGAGCAGAACCTCAAGCTGTGAGAAGAGGGGCAGTGGAATGAAGTTTCACATGCTTCTGTGATACCAGTGGTGAAGTACCATTGTTGCTCAAGGAAGACTTCATGGTGTAGCAGCCGGGAGAGCTGTGGAGGACCCTGGTAGACGATTCTAGGAATGCCTGAAGATGTCAGCGTAGTGAACTTCCAGATGTGGAAAGGAAGCTCCATTGACCACTTGTAGAGAGTTGGTAGTGTGTTTGGTTGTCATTAGCGTGCAAGACGCAGTGAAAAGTGGGTGATTGATTACCATTCTTGTGCCAAGAAGGACTTATACTGAAGTATAGAGTTACAACCGTGGGCTGGATTACCTGCAGAGACATTTCATCTTTCAAGGTGTAATGTGTTCAAGGACTGATAGGGTGATTGATTGATCATTGTTGTTTATCAAGGAATATTTATACTGATATTTATGTTAATGCAGTCATAGGCTGGTTTTCCTTGTATTTGTTTATATATATATATATATATATATATATTATATATATATATATATATATATATATATATATATATATATATATATATATATATATATATATATATATATTTTAATAAAGAAGAGTACCACCTCTGGCTGGAAGAAGGGGGACCCATAACCTCGGAGGAAATCACACATAACGCATTGGAGGGAATGTAGGTCCCCTCCAATACAGTTTCTGTGTGCTTTTCTCCTACCACCCCCTTTTTTTTTTTTGCTTTATTGTGTATTTAAAGGTTACAAAACATACAAGACAAATGCCTAAAGGTTATGGATCTCTTGAAGCTCCTCCGCTTCCGGACAGGAACCGAGGACGCAGCAAGCATTTCCCCTCTGGATCGCCACACTGAGGCGCTGAAACAAAAAACTGCAAGCCCTTGGGTCTCTGGTGACGTTAATGAGCTTGGAACCCAATTCCTTGAGAAATCCCAAGGCACTCTTGCCCCAGGGGCCATGCGTCTCAGACGCTATGGGAACAAAGAGGTATTGACCTGCCAGTCGCCTGTATTTGAGAGATTTTGCTGTTTCCCTGTGGTTGGCCGCCCCACCTGCTTGATCAGCTCCGAAGTGTACATAGGTGTCAGCCAGGGTGGATACACATCTGTAGTCCCACACCAACTGTCTACCCTCCTTCCATGAGTATATGGTGATGCCATCAGGGCGAAGTGCGGGGAAATCCGGGTTTTGGGCCCCTAGGATGCGAGGTTCTCTCTCCGCTGGGCACTTAGCTGAGACGAGGCTTCTCTTGATAATGTCATTGACCTCGTTATGTCTTGCATGCCAGCCCTTTGTGCTTCCGCAATGCAACCCATGCAGTCCGTATTGGTCTGCTTCCACCCTGTTGCAAATACACTTGTATTCAGTGTGAATTGGGGCACCAAGGCGGAGGGCCACTGCTACACGAAGGGATTCTGGATCTAGGCGCGTGCCCATTGCTGACATGGGTACTGCCAGGAGGAAGTCTCCTGCATGGGGGGCACGCACTGCTCTGAGGCGGGCTTTCTCCTTGTCTGATGTTGCGGCGCTGAGCATGGCATCAGCTACTTTTTCCACTAGAGGGTGGTCCCAGCCGGACTGTTTGTGTTGTTTTGTTGGCTCTATAATGGTTGCTGGGGCTGCGAGAACATTGCACTGATTTGAACATTCAGTGAAAGCAGGATCGTGTATTCCTGCTGAATCTCTCAAGGTTGCAGGTAAGATATCTCTGACGAGGTCGTGCGATGCGTGGGAGGAGGAAAGGAAGGCTGGTAGAGCAATTTGGGAGGCTGTGCGGACACCAAGGCCGCCAAGTCTTACAGGAAGGGTTGCTTGCTCCCACTGAGAGTCGTCCAATGGCAGGTTCAGGACTTTCACCAGCATGGACCTCAGAAGGGTGTCATACACATTTAACTTAGGGCTGCTGTAGGATGGAGAACATCTCAGAAAGTAGGTCAACTTAGGGAGAGACAGGCATCTTGTGAGGAGAAAGAGAGCATCATGGGCATCAATCTTGTCAATCCTGTCCAGCATTCTCTTTAGATCAGTGATTTTTGCAGCCAGGACCTCCTCGATTGCTCGTGGGCCAATGGGCGCACCCAGGAGAGTGCAGTCCGGTGGCTCGACAATGAGAATGTCTGGAAGAACATCTTGTATTTGCCCAGTGATGTCTGGGTTGCGGGAGATTATTTCACACTTGGATGCATTGAGAATGAGGCCCAAGGCTGCTCCCTGCTCCGGTATATATATATATATATATATATATATATATATATATATATATATATATATATATATATATATATATATATATATATATATATATATATATATATATATATGTTATTAAATATGACCGAAAAAGTAAGATTAATAATTCTAACACGAATTTTCTCAATTTTCCTTATGTTTCTTTTTACTGATGACGGTAAATTAAAAATCAATTCTCCAAAATTCATTCTTTATTTCTAGTCTGACGCGACACTTGAGCGCGTTTCGTAAAACTTATTACATTTTCAAAGACTTTTAGTTTATCTACACAACTTATGCTTTATGAAACAAACATTGGCTCTTATACCTGCATTTGGGTGAGGTGATGTAATACATTAGTGGGGTGAAACACAGAACATGGAAAACGGGGTATAGATTTGTAGAAGTAGAAGTCGGGTCCCAATAGAACTGCAGAAGGCCTATTGGCCCATATTTCTTGATGTTTCTATATTGGAGCGGAGTCTTGAAGTGGGTAGAATATAGTTGTACGTTAATTGGCTGTTGATTGCTGGTGTTGACTTCTTGATGTGTAGTGCCTCGCAGATGTCAAGCCGCCTGTTGTCACTGTATCTATCGATGATTTCTGTGTTGTTTGTTAAGATTTCTCTGGTGATGGTTTGGTTGTGGGAAGAGAGTATATGTTCCTTAATGGAGCCCTGTTGCTTATGCATTGTTAAACGCCTGGAAAGAGATGTTGTTGTCTTGCCTATATACTGAGTTTTTTAGGGCTTACAGTCCCCAAGAGGGCATTTTAGGGCATAGACGACGTTTGTCTCTTTCAAAGCGTTCTGCTTTGTGTCTGGAGAGTTTCTCATGAGTAGGTTGGCAGTTTTCTTGGTTTTATAGTAAATCGTTAGTTGTATCTTCTGATTTTTGTCTGTAGGGATAACATTTCTATTAACAATATCTTTCAGGACCCTTTCCTCCGTTTTATGAGCTGTGGAGAAGAAGTTCCTGTAAAATAGTCTAATAGGGGGTATAGGTGTTGTATTAGTTGTCTCTTCAGAGGTTGCATGGCGTTTTACTTTCCTTCTTATGATGTCTTCAATGAAACCATTGGAGAAGCCGTTGTTGACTAGGACCTGCCTTACCCTACAGAGTTCTTCGTCGACTTGCTTCCATTCTGAGCTGTGGCTGAGAGCACGGTCGACATAAGCGTTAACAACACTCCTCTTGTACCTATCTGGGCAGTCACTGTTGGCATTTAGGCACAATCCTATGTTTGTTTCCTTAGTGTAGACTGCAGTGTGGAAACCTCCGCTCCTTTCCATGACTGTTACATCTAGAAAGGGCAGCTTCCCACCCTTCTCCATCTCGTAAGTGAAACGTAACACAGAATTCTGCTCAAACGCCTCTTTCAGCTCCTGCAGATGTCTGACATCAGGTACCTGTGTAAAAATGTCAACATACCTGCAGTATATGGCCGGTTTCAAGTTCAAGTCGACTAAGACTTTTTCCTCGATAGTACCCATGTAGAAGTTTGCAAACAGGACGCCTAGGGGAGAACCCATAGCGACCCCATCTACTTGCTTATACATGTGCCCATCCGGGCTCAAGAAGGGTGCCTCCTTAGTACAAGCTTGAAGTACTTTCCTCAGGATATTTTCTGGCACGTCAAGGGGAGTACAGGCCGGGTCTCGATACACTCGGTCCAATATCATCCCGATTGTTTCATCCACAGGTACGTTGGTGAACAGTGATTCTACGTCCAACGAGGCTCTTATCCCTGTGGCCCGTGTTCCCCGTAGTAAGTCAACAAATTCCTTCGGGGATTTCAGGCTGAAGTTGCACGGGACATAAGGGGTCAGTAAGCCGTTGAGTCGTTTCGCCAGTCTGTACGTGGGTGTGGGTATCTGGCTGATAATTGGCCGAAGTGGGTTTCCAGGCTTATGCGTCTTGACGTTTCCATACGCATATCCAGGTTTATATTCTCCAATAATCTTCGGCAGGTGGAGTCCTGATTTCTTGGCATTCACAGTTTCAATCAACTTGTTGACCTTTGTTTTCAATTCGGCTGTAGTGTCCTTCGTTACCCTTTGGAATTTAGTTTGGTCAGAGAGTATGTGGTTCATTTTCGCCAGATATTCGTCTTTCCTAAGGATGACGTATATTGGCGACTTGTCGCCTCTCCTGACAACTATCTC